>JAKUCV010005373.1:38130-126845 GCA_028386065.3 Turnera subulata
TTTTTTTTTTACTATACCACATGTGAGCAATCAATAATACGATTCGTCTGTATTACGGGCGAGTCCGATCCGGACCAAAAAATAACAGATACCTCCTTAGTTATTTTCCGGTGTGATTTTCCAGGAAATTCCGAAACCCGAAAAATACCAACTTAGTTCCGAAAAATCCACGGGAAAATCACGAGCGCGGGAAAACCCTCGGTTTCGAAAAATAACTACCGATTCACCTCGAATTAATTACCCGAGATTAATTCATTCGATAAATCACTGTATAACAACTTTAACGGTCCCGGTAAAAATTAAAAATTTTACCCGGGCTGTTACATTTTAGTTTTACTATCATGCCTTGGTAACGTTTCAAGGTTGCATCCTTGGATCTTGGCATGCTCTTGAATATTTGTTAGATATAAAGCTCTCTTTATTTGGTTTTCAGGTTTTGACTTGTCTATTACCATAGCCGCTGCTTGTATTGCATGTTTTCCCAGTTTTTGTTTCTACTTATGGCATGTTTGGATCGAAGTGTTCCCTACTTAGGCTTTCTGTCTGCTGCACTAAAGGGACAGACAATGGTCTTTTTTTTTTTTTTTTGATCAGAGACAATGGTCTTTTTAATGAAAGCGTACTCTGTTGTATGCATTCATTGATATTTGATATGTAAAGAGTCCATATATATGTACAAATGGTCGATTGAGCGAGAGGGTCGTGGATCCAGGAAGTAAAACCTGGCAAAAGAGAAGTAAGCCTTGTAAATTTTTTGGCTTTTTTTTTTTTGAAATGAAGAGGGAAATTATTAATTACAGTAAGAATTTCCTTGGTATCTAGGTACCAGAAACATATATAAGCATATCGAGAAGATCATCTAGGACTAGCACAAACTCTTTCCCCTTAAGATACGACATTCTTTTCCTTTTTATGAATAAGACATCCTTAGCCAACTTACGATAGCTATTAAGTTTATGGCCTACTTTTTTTCTTTTGGTGTAAAGATGTGTGACTATAGCAGATTATAGAAGTAAATCACGAGTTATGGTAGTTCCAGTGGTATTAATGCAAAAATCAGGAGGAGTACCAAATAGTCTCAACTCATCTTGATGTTCAAGGGCTTTTAAAACCAATATATTCGCTACAAAGTTGGTCTCATGGTAGAGTTTATGGCCTACTTTGTTACTATGAGAATAGTTACAAAAAAATCCTACACCGCTGTCATAATTGTTTTAAAAAATCAAAATTAAAATTTTTTGTTTGAAAAAAATTTGTATGTGTTTAAGTATAGATTAGATCTCTATACCTGCCTCAATCATATCAATATAACCAATAATCCTATTTGATGTGGCTCAATACTTGTAAACTATAGTTTTGATTTCCTTGTATAAAATAAACACGACAAGAAGATTTACCTGATATTCTTACGATTTAAGGAATAAAATTTTCAATGGGACAGGAATCAATTTATATATATGTTTTATGAATCTTTTGATATCTCTTTTTCAAAGAGTATTATGGTGTTAATTTTAAACGAGCACCTAATTAATTTTGCATCATTTTCTTTCTAAAATGATATCTCTTTTTATCTCCTCAGTCTTTTTGATTGTGTTGTAATTACATAATTAATATTTGTAACCAATATTTTTTTCCCCGAGTAAATACGCATCCTTCATCCATATGAACAAATTCATAAATTTAAAAAATACATAGTTAAAGATTTAATGAACAAAAGTATAAGAAAAAAATTAAAATTAAAATTCTTTTTAATATATTGCATAGAATCACACATAAAAGATTTATATCCTTCGAAATACAATTTGCAAAGGCACACTATTCTGACCGACGACCCATATTAGCAAACTTAAAGGGAAAAAATATGGAATAACACTGAAGAAAACATAAAGTACGATATTAGCAAACTTAAAGGAAAAAATGAATAAAATTGATTTCAATCTCAAAGAAAATAACATCTCTCTTAAGTTATCTCTCTTAAATCTTTAGTTTATAGCTCAACGGTCCTTTACATTTATCTTGGCAAGCTAAGAGATTTTTTCCGTACAATATCTTAGGCCAGAACACCTTTTTATTGATCATTTAAACTTGTTGGATTACTTATTGGGAGGAACAAGAGTTGCAAAAGAGAAAATATAACAGTTACATTCTGAATGAGTTGTCTGTTACATGTTGAGTTGTGGGGAGTGTGGATGCAGGAGAAATTTATTCCATCTTTAAAAACTAAACTTAGAAAGTAAACACACGAGTTAGTTCAATTAAATAATTTTGCTTTATGGAGTATAATATAGGCAAAATGGAGCATCAATTTGGGTAGTCGTTACTTGTTAGGGTAGAGAAGCCACGTGTGGGATTAATAATTCCACAGGCCAAAATACTAATGCTACTTTTTGGTGAAACGAGCGTTTAATCGGATGGGCGGGCCCAATAAGAGATAAGGAAAAAATAAATCTTAGATTTTGCCGGGACACGTCACTGATGTTGATGTTGAATTCACACGTCACTGATGTTGATGTTGAATTCTTTCTTTTTTGGCGAGTCCTAAAATTTTAGGCGACATACTATTCGAGTCCTAAAATTTTTTGTTGAATCATGTAGTCCTAAATTGTTAATATAAAATTTGAACGAGTCCCAAATTAATTTTTCATCCAGTCCGGACATTAAGTTTAAAAGTTTTTGTCCGTTAAGTTATCTAAAATATTTATTATGGCCATTCTAGCCGAAGGGTCTCCCCCAGGATAGACTGACCAATCTAATGGTTATGGTTAGTGAGCCTAAATTTTAAATCCTAAACATTAAATTTTAAATCTTGAAATTTTAAATGCTAAACTTAAAAGTCTAAAATTCTAAACCGTAACCCTAAATATTAAACTTTTAAAACTTTAAAATCTAAACACTAAACTGTAAACCTTAACAAAACAAAGCCCTAAATTCTAATAAACTGAACCTAAAAATCTTAAATCTTGATGCATACATTTTAAATGGTTTAGACAAAAGTGTTTTGTTGTTTTTTTATTTATGAGAGAGAGGTTAGATATCCCAGTTGAAGAGACCCTATAGTATAATTGGCAAATCTTAATGTCGAGCCTTGAGCAATGGATATACCATTAAGAATAGGAGAACCTCTTTAAATATTGATATTTTGTGTGTTGATTGCCTTTCATTTTTGTCCATAGCTCATTCATTAGTTTTCTAATTTACCCATATTTTGGTTTCTTTTAATATATAAAATTCTATTTAGTTGAGTATAAAATTTTTGGTGCAAGTTGATTTACAAATGGAAGGCTAATTTCCCTCCAAATCATGAAATCTTTAAAACCTAAATCTTATCATAAACTATAAGTCATAATGTAAAGACTAACAAATTTTTACCCCATAATTACTTTTGTAAAGTAGAGTGTGTGTCATTAACATATATAGTTATGGAAAAATATAACTTCATGAGGAGCATCATGTTATTTCACACTAGAAGAAACCACAATCTTGGCAACACTATAATAATTATAGCACAAATAGACAAGCACAACAATAATCTTCAAATGCACGAACCTCATGTATATGGGAGAGAGAAAATATGAAATTAGGTCTTAGCTCACCTGCTGGCTTATTCAATGCACGTCTAGCATGGCTACCTAAGTGAACTTGGTTTCCTAGAAAACAATATTGGCAAGTTTATGAGTCGCCTACTCTGCAAGTAATGAATAAACTTGTATATATAGATACACATATCTAACTATCTATGTACATAAGCATAAGCATCATATTTGATATATAAATCGGATTAAAGCATTTTTTGGTCCCTGTGTAAGGCCTCAAAGTTGGAATTCATCATCGTATAGCATTTTGGCCAATTTTCATCCCTCCGTTCGGCCCGTTTGGACTGTTTTGGTCTCTCCGGCCAAAACCCATCGGAAATCGCTGATGTGGCACATTTTCCGGCGCCACATCAGCTTCATGGGTCCAACATATCAGGAAAAATGCAAAACCAAACCAGGATCCACCCAGCCGGTTCTGCCCACCCGAATGACCCAAAACCCGAATTATAATTTTATTATTTTTAATTATAATATGTATTTTGACAATGTGATGATAATTCCAATAATAAATTTAGCCTAGTTCTAAAATAATAAACCATAATATAAAATATTTTGTTTCTGGTGTGCTTTATTATTAAACCTAAAAAAATTTCTTTAATATTTAATATTCATGGGATGTTAACCCAAAATCAACCCTGGTCCACCCCCAAGGCAAAAATTTTATTTATATTAATCTTATTTATACTTTTTTCCAGTATTTCTTTTTTTTTTCTTTCTTAATTCATCTCTATTATCTTATCTTCTCCTCTAACCGAACCACTCATTTTTTTTTCCCCCTCTTCTTCCTCTTTCCTCTTCCTCTCGCTACCCCTCCTCTCTGCAATTTCCCCTCTCCTCCTTCCTTTTCTCCTCTTTTCTACTCCACACCTCTCAACCGTTGCTTGCTTCACGGGTTCGCCTTCTGTAGACGGCGGCAAATCGAGGACATGAGCTGTCGGCCTGCCTCGAGCCCGCAGCCATCGCCGGAGCAACAAAGAAGAGAAACGACCGCAGGCCTCCGTTGCCGACCACAGGGAATCACCGCCAATGCCGGTTTCCCCCGCCATCAGCAGCAATTCCTGCCTCGTCCGCCGCCATGTGCAGCAAACGGCGAGGGTTTTGGATTCGGCTGCCTCGCGCTTACGCTTGTAGGTCTTGCCGCTGAAGCCTTCGTCCAGGTTTCCTCCAATCAATTGTGCAAGCCCTCCAATCGATTGTGCAAGCTCTTCTTCCTTGCTTCTCATCCGCCTTAACGTCCTTTCCCTTCAATTGCACCAGACGGCCTCCACTGCAACGAGACGTGCCGCCCTTGACAGCGGGTGTCTTTGCAAGATCCTCCACCCCTGCCGTGTACACTGCCGCTACGCGCCAACCATGCTTGGGGGTTTGAACTAATTGAGTTTTATGCTAAATTGAGTTTTGGTTGTTGACGCGACGGGTATAGAGGCTGAAATGGAGTTGACGGTGTTGTTGTGGGTGTGGGTTGGGTTGTTTTGATTGGCAAACACACTGTTTCCACCGCCACTGTTCCCTCGTTGTGCTTCATGCTTTTGGTTGCTATTTGTGGTGGAGGAAGGAAAGAAGGGGCTCGAGACAAGGGGGTGCTTGCAGCAGAATTGATGGGGCATTTGGTGGCGACGATGATGACGGAGGCGCTAGAGGTGACAGTCGTGATGGGGATTTTGGGGACTGGGGGAAAGAATTTTATTAAAAATATTCAAAATAGTTAATAAAAAATAAAACTGATGGGTCAAAGTAAGATATTAAAAATAAAAAAGTAATATAGTTAATAAAACTGAAATACTAAATCTAATCTTAAATAATTTATTAACATAAATATGAGACAATTATGATTAATTACAATTAATATTAAATTTTTACCAAAATTTAAATTTAATATATCAATTATGTGCCTAATATGAAATTTTTAAATAATATTACATATTTTGATAAAAAAATAATATTACATATTTTGGTAAAAAAATAATATTACATATTTTAGTAAAAAAATAATATTACATATTCACTTGATGGGTCAATTCGATAGGTGAATGGTTCAGGTCGAGCGGGTTTGGTTTTCTGGTTGGGCTGATATCTTTGGGTCCCACGAAGCTGATGTGGCGCCGGAAAATGTGCCACGTCAGCGATTTTCGACGGGTTTCGGCCGGAGAGACCAAAACATTCCAAACAGGCCGAACGCAGGGATGAAAATTGGCCAAAATGCTACTCGAGGATGAATTCCAACTTTGAGGCCTTACACAGAGACCAAAAAATGCTTTAATCCTATATAAATCTCAGTAATTTTCTTTTTTTTTATATACTAATTCAATCAAATATCTATTAAGTAATATATTTTCATTTTATTAAAGGGTTTGATGTGTATGAATTATACACACATTTTGGGCCTTTAGTTTCTAGATTTGGGCTTTGTTTTTGAAGCGCCCCGACCCGTATTTACTAGACATAGTAAACACGTGCCGAAACTATTCTTATTGATAGAACAAACAGTACATCTCACAAGTAATTTACATCAGCAAACCATATTATACAACTGTCACCCATACTCGGGGACCTTTATTCAATCCACACACAAAGCTCAACAGCAGTGGCAGATAGTATAGACAACAATATAAGCATCACAGGAAGGCAGCAATACAGCAACATATATCACACAGCAGCGGAAGACTTATATGCACATGCAGCGGAGGTATGGATCCGGAGTCAGGTGGAGGAGCAGCAGCCGTCGAACGTCATACCTGAACTACGAAACAACTTAACCTACGGGATGAAACCCCTCAGGCGAGGGGTGAGTCCGAAGTGCTCACCGACGAAGGATAAACAGTGATATGCAGGCAACCGTAATACAGCAAAGAAAACATTGGCAAGCAAATACACATCTCAAACAAGACTGAGCCAAGACCAAAAGAATAATTATTATTATTTCTAATTTTATCTTCCGGGCCCCGTCACTGGACAAGCTAGGGGTTAGACCTGGATATCAACATATTTCGGGTGCCAGACCAAAACCAAGAGAACCTAGGGATAGACATCCCAAAATAGAACCCAGGGATAAACATCCCAAATATATCAACGGGATAGACATCCCAAGCATAGACATACTTACCACAAGTAACCCAAGTCATGGCCACCACAAAACAGTCTTTACCCATCGAGTCAAACCACTACTTTCCAAGTGACAATAAAATCGTCAACACAACTTCCAATCATCCAATTTTCCATTACCAATTCCATGGTCAATAGTCCGACATCAATCTCAGCACAATGTTCACAGAATCAATATCATAGTCCAACAATCACAACAGCAATAATCACAACAGTCAAATAACCAACAGTGAATATCACAGCAGTTCAATCAAACAACAAAGCGCACAAGGTATTACAGGCACATATCAAGGGTTATCCATCCTCACCTTAGCTGATTATCAATTATGGAAATGTCCGACAGATTCCAAGTCCGGTTCCTCAAGCAACTGCTCGTTACCAACTCCTATATCAAACAATAATATATGCACACATAAGATGATATGCAGATGCTAGACTAATACTGTGTACCGAAAAATAAATACTGACTCGTCTCGGTTACTCCCCCTGGTTAATTTTCTATTATCATCATAATTCACCATTTATTTCTAGGTGTCAAAATAATACCATACTTATACTTATACCCGGATATTATTCCGGTATACTTGATCAAATCCTTTCCCAAAAATATTTTTCATATTCCAAAATATTAATTATTTTCCATATCTTATACTTTTTCAAATTCCATAATAATCATATATATTTTCCAAAATACTTTCATAATTTAATTTTTAAAATACTAACCATAAATATATATATCAGATTTTATTTTATCTTTTTATTATTTCATTTAAAAGCCTGGACTGGGCCTAAATAGTACTGTCCAGCCCACTGCATAGAGCCCTGGCAGGCCCACACAGCGGGCCCAATACACAGCAGCCCAGCAGATCCAAACCGAGCCCAAAGTGTCAAGCCCATCATGCCAGAACCCTTATCCATCAACCCAAACCCACACATCTCAGCCCAGGTACCCAGACCCAGGCGCGGGTCAACCCGACCCGTGACCCACATCCGGGTCATCTCTTCCCAAGCTCACCTCGGGAGATGCAGCCGCGGCGACGAATGGACGAGGACGCGCAGCGTGACAGGGACGAGTAGGCAAGGCGGTGCGGCGTGCAGGCGACGAGGCGAGAGCGGCACGGCGGCAGCTGCTGGTGCTGCAGGCGGCGGTCATCGTTGGTGTTGTGGCAAACCCGGCGGCTCGCTTGGGCTTGTCTCCACTGAACGGCGGCGGCGAGCGAGGGTGACGGCAGGTTAGCAAGGTGGTGACTCGGCTGTGGAAGGAGGCAGGGAAAGAGAAGAGGGTGGCGGCTTGTGGTGGCGGTGCGTGGTACGGTGGTGGTGTGTGGTTCTCGGGTAAGTGGAGGAAGGAGAAGGTGGGGGTGATGACGTGGCGGTATCGGTTGGGTTGTGTGTTTATTGTTTTGTTTTTTCTTTTCTTTTCTTTTCTTTCTGGTAGCTCAAGTTATTTGCAGTAGATAGTTTTTGCAGAAACTAAAGTGAAGGAAAGCTAGGTTATGGGGTTTGCAGGGAAGAAGATGGTGTGCATGAAGAGGCAGAAGAGCACAACTATATAGGCACGCAAACCACTGGTGAGGCACGGGTAGCACAGGCAGTTCACAGGCTGAATAGGAGAAGGCGGCTGATAATTGGGCTCCTCAATTATGCAGTACTGTGCAGCATGTGAAGTGTGACCCGCCTGGACCAGAAAATATCCAATATACCTACTTATCTTTATTTCTGGTCCGTTAACTCAAGGATAAACCCGGCTTTTCTGAAGATTCCTGGACCCAAAAAATTCCAACTTTGGTCCGTAAAATCCGCAGAAAAATCCCGAACGTGGGACAAGGCTCGGTTTCGGAATCCAATGCTCGATTTACCACGAATTAATTACCTAAGATTAGAATCAATGGTAAATTACTGTAATTTAACTTAAACAGTTCCGGTAAAAATGAAATTTTTACCTGGGTTGTTACAGTTTTATTAAATTGTTATTTATTTAGTTAGTTTTTCATTTAGATTTGATTTAATAAACTCTTCCTTTAGCTTTTGATGATTTCAGGTTTAAATTGAAAGGATTTGAAAGATTTGGATAGATTCTGGAAGATAGAGATAAGATGATTAATTATCCTGGATAAGATTTGAAGATAATATGTGGATTTATCTTCCTATGCGCAACCTGCCTATGCGGAGCATTTTCAGCTGTGCAGAAGTTCAAATTTCCATTATCCAAGATTATCTTCCAAAGATATTTTTAAGATATTGTTTGAATTTGAATTAGGATTATTTATTTGTTATTTATCCATGTAATTAAATTCAAAAGGTTTGTTTTTGAATTTAATTAGATTAGATCCTAATTTTGAATTCAAAAGAGAGAAATCCTAACCATCTTTTCCTAGTCTATAAATACTTGGGCATTCTAGGAGGAAAGGACACACTCACATTCTCTCATTCTCTCATTCTATCTCAAATTCAAGAGGAGTTCTTCATCAGTTCTTCAAAGAAGAGGAAGGAAATTCAGCTTAGGAGCTTAGTTCAAGTTTGTCTTCAAGTTTAATTCTTGTAACTACTTGTTCAATGCCTGCATTGAAATTCATGAGTATTTTCTTCTCTCTTGCTATGTTGAGCTAAATCTTTAAAGTCTAGGAATTATGGGAGGTAGCTTGTCTATTTTATGATGCATATGTTTTAATAAATTGCTTTTAATTCCTGAATATTCTATTGTTTATTGATTCAATCCTAGGGCACTTAACTATGCTATTTAACTGGCCATTAGATAGTATAAATTCTAGGTAGAAGATTGTTAAGTGACAACGTCAATTGACTACTGGAATTGCATAGGTTGAACACTAGAAACTTGCCCTGAGGAAGGATGACCTTCTAGTAAAGAATATTTGCTTAGGTTGACTGTGCATTAATGCCTTAGCTATTTCTTCGCTAGTGAACACGAAGTTGAGATAGCTAAGTAAGGTTTAAGTCTCGTCACGAGAGTGAGTTATTTATTCTACATTATTCAACTCATCTTTTAATGAACTTAGGAAATTCAGGAGCAAGGTCAATTTATAGTTGCATAGTCTGCTTATGCGTGCTAGCTGCATGATCTATCTGTGCATGGTTTTAAAGTGAAGCATCATCTTTTTGAATATTGAGAATCCACCTTTATTATTTCAGCTATTTATTTTCTACTCAAATCCTATCTTTATTTGCCTAGACGATCACGAATTATTAAGCGATTAGTACTTAACCTGGTCCCAGAGGACGACCTTGATTGGTACAACTATATGTGCATTTGCAGAACAGCGTTCAATTTTTTGGCGTCGTTGTCGGGACCAGCATTAATATTAATTGTCTTAGTAATTAGGTCGATCTAGGCCTGTTACTATTTACGTTTTCTTTCTGCTTCTTTTCTACAAGGCTCTAGCAGGTGTATGATCAGGACAAGAAGTAAGGGACCACCTTTACCACTTGATCTTGAAATTGAGAAGACGTGCAAGCTTCTCCGAAAACTACGCCTGGAGAAGAGAGCTGTAGAAGAAGAAATAGGCTCATCAGAAGAAGATATGGGAGACAACACTATGAGGGGCAATAATATACCTCCTCGTGTTGGGGGCGATGAAATTCCACCTGGAGCTTTCTTTATTAAGCGTAAATTAATATAACATTTACACATATAAAGAACTAGACACATGTATTAAATTTATCCAGATCTAGATACTATTTACCTCAGGGGTTTATGCAAAGAAGATTTATAATTTTCTAATCAAATTTTAAGCAGATTCAGTAATTTTTCTGTAATTTTTAAGGAAGACGATAAAGTACTCACTTTAAACAAAATTATCATTCCAAATAAATTTTTAGGAACGATTGGAAGGGTATAACGATCTCACTCAAGACTGACCTCCTAAACATAACTTATTTGTACAACTATCAGGATGATTGATCCATTTAAGACATTGTGACTAGCCTTGAGTTCTATGGGAAAATCTTCAGAAAAGACTAAGAAGAGAATATAGATAGTATAGACTTTTGACCGAAAATTAATGTTGGACTCCATTGGACTATAATAATATTTAAGACTGAACAAGCCAATCAAAAAAGTTTAGGACGCAAATAGAATGATGCCTAACATTTTTGGGCTATTATCCTCTTTTTTTCTCTCTTTTCTGGTTGGGTTGGGTGGGGGGTGGTTTAAGATTCTTCGACACTCAGTGAACGACACGTGTTGATTTTGTTTTTAAGGTCAACAAGAGGCCAACGTAATGTCTTTTGTCTTCTGTGGGTTTTTTTTTTTAACATAAGACGGACAAATCACGAAAGTGTTTGCAGGCTTTTGGTCTTTTTGGTTTTGTTTTTTAGGGACACGGAGTTCGAAGACAGCAACATTGAGATTGGAACATCTTTGAAGAGATCCGAATCCAGTCCGTATTTGTGGCCTTCGAATATAAGCTCACTGCAGAAGTTAAAATTAATTTCAGGAAAAATATTTCTCCTAAACATTATCAGTTATTTATCTCTTAATTGCATCTTTGGTATTGATTAAATAATATCTTAATGTAAAAAAACCATTTACACATATATAATAATGATATAATTTATATAATGATTCCGACTAACCATGTCAAGTCACCACCGCGGGTGGTGGCCCAGTGGTAAAGCTTTAGCCTGCCATTTTTAGGATTCTCGTTCGAGTCCCGGCGCTTCAAGTCAAGCCCTATTATAGTGTGATGTGGCCGAATATGGCCTTCCACACTGTGGGGGTGGTGGCCGTTGAGCCCGGGGTTTCCTCGACACTATGACGCGTAGCAGGCGAGGGTATCCGCTGGTGCCCCGGTGGGCGGTCTCTCTTATGAGGAGAGCCTAATGTCAGGATGTAACCAGTATTGACCAGGACCTGGACCGACGGGACGATGATGACACCACTGATGCCTTTTTTTTTTCGACAAAAAAAAAACCATGTCAAGTCTTAGAACCCAAATTGAAGTAAACTATCGCACAGTCTGCTGGTGTTGTTTTCTTTTTCCTTTACATGAAAGTATGCTGATATTGTTTCAAAAGTACAAATTCAATAAAGACAAATGGTAGTCTTGATACCTCCTTAGTCTTTTTATTGAAAAATTGAGAATGCATACACATTAGTAATTAGTAGTGTGATAACTGTGATTTGCTTTGGTTCAAAACAAAGTAGTGTGATTTGCTTGCTCTTCGCGTTTTTGCCAAGAAGCTGGACTGGGACTGACCTTAGCCCAACGCAATTGGATGGCTCATCTTGATCCAATGGACCTTTTATTGCAAATGCAGCTGGAGTTGCTGAAATTGGTTTTGAGATAATACCCCAAAATCCCATTCAATTTGATGGAGTCTCGCTTAATTGGGTCAATTGGTGGACCAAATAAAAGTCTTATTTATCAAAACCACCCGAAACACATTGATTGCTTATTCACTATCCATCTATTACCACACTTACCACACAATTGACAGATGTTATGATACCCAATTGAACTACTTTTAACAACTTGACAAATAAATACATGTCGATTTTGTAAAATGCATGATCGACTAGACAGATCCCCAAGAGGTGAACTTATGAGAGCTATTTGCCGTAAAAATATTTTGGCCCTCTTGATTTACCCCATGCATATATATATAATGTGTGCTATTTGTGCTAATACTAGACTATATGCCTTATTATTGTATATTTTAATTTATAAATCGGGTGAACGCTCCGCTCAAATGGCCCAATAGGGAGAGAAAGCAGTAATGTAATTGATCAAATTTGCAAAAGCATTCTTGGCTTAAAGAAAAAAATTCATATGACCAAAAAAAAAAAAAAAAGAAAAAAATTCAATCGGAGAGAAAAGCTAAAAATAAAAATAAGACCATGACTTTTCCAATAATTACTTGGAAAACACTATAATAATCCAGGGAAAAATTTAACAGCCCCGGTGCAGTTGTTTCTTCAACCAGGGCATAAATTGCCTAAAGATGTCTCTCTCGCCAAACATAATAAAAATGAAGGATTAATGCCGCATCTAATTATCTCAGTACTTTCCCTATCAGAATCAGAATCGCTAAAAAATTACACTAAATTCTAAACTTGACGCTTCCCACTTTGAGGTTGGCGGGCAACTCTACCACCGCCATTCTGATGAACAACCTTATGGTTAACTGCTCCATTGCGCCCACTGCTATGGTCAGCTTGATCTGAGAATCCACCCCGATTCTCAAATTCATTTCTACCATGGTTGCGACCTTCGTTAAATGTTCTATGGCCCCGGTAACCGTCGTTGCGATAGCCACCCTTTCTTGGATACTTCTCACCGGAATTGGCTGAAATACCAAAATCGTCATCTATCATTAAAATCTTCATGCTTATCGTAAGAAGAACTTCCTAGTATGATCCTTTGTTTTTTTTAATCAATCATTTCACTTGTACTGAGAAAAGTATACCTTATTCAAGAAATAACTAGTAAAAAGAATGAAGGATTGTTGGGAGGGAATATGAACAAGAAAAAAGAACAAAGAGTCATTCCTAACTTGCCTTTCTTTTCTTCAATATGAGCTTCTCGACCGCCAATCCAAACAGAAGAAGCCTGAAGCAAAAGGCTCCGCGTAAAGCCATGAAATAAAAAGTAGAGCCAACAAATGCACTTAAAACTTTAAAATCCGGTTCTTAAATGTGAATAAATCCATTGCAAAACAAGCTTGTATATAAAAAAGCAAGTTGAAATAAGTAATAAAAACAATGAAATTGGTGGACTGAATCTATACAAACACACCAGGAAAGGATATGATGAATAAATTTAGAACTGGATACTTTTTCAATTTTGTAACTCTACCCATAACAGTCACATCTCTCCACTCAAATAGTGAAAATTGCTTTTCAAATGAAATGCAGAATTTTCACAAAATAAAGAAGGAAAAAACAACAATACTACCTCAATTGCGCTATTCCTTGAATTAGCTGACTCAAATTGCACAAAGCCAAAGCAGTTTTTGTCTCGCTGGGCAGCAATTTCCAAACAAACATGCAAGCGTTAGATCCAAGAGTGAAACAACAAACAAAAACATAAATGAGTAAATCAGCTACGAACCATTTTACTTCTAACTTGAATGCCTCGAGGTTTGATAGGTCCAAATTGCTCAAAAGCTTTTCTGAGCTGTTCTTCAGTGGCATCCATAGGGAGATTTCCAACAAATATAGCATAACCCCCAACTGCAACAAGAAAATTGACAAAAAATTAACCCAACAAGAATGTAATTGCTGGAAGAAATTGAACTGTGAAAAAAAGAAAGGATAAGGGAAAAAACCTTCAAAATTGTTGTTCTTTTCCACCAAATTGTCACTAGACGGAGGAGGTGGAGAATTGACAGCAGGTGGACGAGAAGGAGAAGCTTGAGGAGCAGGAGGAGTTGTTGCTACAGTGGAGCGTTGCACAGGTTTGGCAGTTGCCTTAAAAGGTTCTTGTTTTGAATTCAAAGCGTTTACCTTAACAGGGCCATAATATAAGAAATTTAGTGGGCATTTAGCAAGATGGTTATACATGATACTCATGCGAATTAACTCACCACTGAAGCATAGGATTTCTTAGGAGCATCATCCTGGACTATAGAAGTAGAAGCGGCTGTCGTAGAAGCTACGCCAACATCCTCCTTAGCATTCTGAGTTGTGTCAGCCAAATGATCAGCAGCAATCACTTTATCAGCAATAGCAACAGCTCCATTTTCCAGTGCTGGACTGGATTCTTTCGCTTGAGTATTTTCTTCCTCCAGAGGGGTAGTGTCTTCCTCTGGCTCAGGTTGAGATTGGTTAAAAACAGGACTTGGCTCTGCAAAAAATATATATAAAATCTCTGCTATCAAAATGGCGAGAGGCAAGTGAAACTGCAAAATCAAACCTACCCAGGTCAGGAGCCACAGAAGCATTAGATGCAGAGATATCTGCATTCACAACTTCTCCATCTTCATATGTAAGAAGGTCATTCAACACAAAATAGCGGTCAAGTTCATTGCTGCCATCTTGTGGTGCCAAAAGGAACACTTGACAGAACTTCTTTCTCGCACTGTCCTTCCCGGTCAACAAACCAGTGACCAAAATAATCACCCTATTGCCAAATGACTCTTGGGAATTAGCAGTCAAAATTTGAACAATGCAATTTTTATAGTCTAGGGAAAGAATCATCGTATTAATGCCCTGCTCATACGAACAAAAGGTCGGAATCAGTACAAGCATAGAAAAAAAAAACAACAGCTAAAATTTATTACCATCAAAAGTTTTTTCTATTTACTAAAAGAGTAACCCATGCTAGGCTAGAGTGGGACAACTTTAAGTTTCCATAGGTAAGCCTAATTCACTCATTGGCAACGCACCCTAAGGGATGATAGCTTCGGTAGAAAAGGCAACTCAAAGAGCAAACAAAAGCCAGAACCCATCATTCTTTCGAGTGATTTTGTGTCCCCATTAGGACGAGCATACAAACACAAACGGTCCTAATCTAATGTCGGTACTAGTAGGACAGAAAACTGAACTAAGTAGAGGCAAAGCTTACATTCAAGGTTGAGGTTGAAGACATGACACCCTCTGAATTTGGGCGGGTGACAACACTGTTTTCTGCGTAGAATTTATGAACAATCTCGGGCGATTGATTCAAATAGGTATAGTACTGTTCCACAAATACCCTGCCCACCAGCTCGGGGGTTGGAGGGGATTTTTCTGCTTCCATTGCCATCCCTGTTCAAATATCAAACATACACGAGTCAATACAGGATAGAAATATTTAGTTAAAAGCACAACTACAACCTCCTAAACACCCAAAACGGAGTCTTTAATATTATTGGTTATTTGTATTCGGTTGGAAACATTCCATCGGACGACAATGCAAAAAAAAAAAAGCGAAATATAATTCACTCTACAAATCATACCTATATCTGCAGGAAAAGAAGAAAAACGCCAAACTTTAGGCGCCGTGAATCGTTAAGCAAACAAATATGAGAGAAACAAACAAAGGAAAACAGGAAGAAGAAAACAGTGCTGATACAGATTGATGAATTTTTATTTATATATACAGTTACGAGAGGATTCACACGAGTCGGGAAGAAGAAGAGGGTTAGATCTAAATTGGACAAAAAGAAAGAAACGGATCGATCAATCAACGAATACAAAATCAATTAAACACAACAAACATAATCCAGTAGTAATCGAAACACCAAGCACTTTAAGTAAAAAGAGTCCAGGTATATTGTCTCTAACCGGTGAAGCGAAGTAAAAGAAGATTCTCTCTCGCGAGGAGATCCGCCTCCGCGAGAGACAGGGGAGGGAGGCGCAGAGACTGAGAGAAGAACTACTGTTAAGAGTTTGGAGTTTGAGGCGGTCGCTTGCTTATAACTAGCGAGGTTTTTTTTTCAAGGTACTAGGTACTACTAAAGTACGGTCTACTCTACTACCGTATATATATATATATACACACACACAAAAAAAAAAACACACACACACACACTTCCTGTCTACCAAAGACACGGGGGGTTTACAGGTTGCTGTTTGGAGTCGGGTTGCGAATTCTTCGCGGATTTTATTTTTTATTTTATTTCCCCTCTTTTAAATTTTAGCAAAAGTGGTAAACTTAACTAATTTTGTGTTCCAGTTCTGGTAAGAAAGTACTACTACCTGTAGTAAGTAAGTAATAACTGTTTTTTGTACTGTTACTCTCTTTTTAAATAAATTAATAATTTAAATAATGGTTTTTCATTTTTGAATAAAAGAGTCAATAATATTAATGAATATTTGATTAAGACATTAAACAGCATGAGGAGGTTTAATGGGTGGGGGTGTGGGGTCAACGCATTCATTCATTCACGGGGGCTTTGATTGATTATGATGGGCGGATCCTGATTGGTGTGATTTGGTCTGATAGGCATGCTTTGATGCGGCGGCCTGCTTCTGCTTTTCTTGGGTTTTTATTTATTTGGTTGTTATTGTGCTTTTTTATTCGGTGTTCCAGCCCCTATATTTGGCACCGAGTTTAATTGTGGTCCCTCAATTTTTTTCCCCTTTGTTTTTTGGCCTCTTGGTTTGGCTTTGCCGCTTTTAACCCACCTACTATCAATCAATATTAACACCTTATTTTGTGAGCTATAAGTTTATTATCATGTGTCGACATCTTGTTACAAAAAAAAAAATCAAAATCAAAATAATAAATACACCCTATAATATTTTTTCTCTTAAATTAGGTACTCTCAACTTTTATTCACCGGCTACCCTTCCTCCTCACCGCCCTCTTCCCTACTAGATTTTTCCTTCCCTATCCTTTTTCTAACTATCCTTTTCTTCATCCTATAAAAAATAAAAAAAAATGTTTGAAAAGAATGTCCATTGAAAAGCCAAGTCGTCGTGTTAATTTGATACTCGGCATTCAAAGTTACACGACTATGACATCCAGATAAAGCTGCAGAAGAGCCGAACCGGGACAAGCTTTTGATGGCTTAGGCTAGGCACATGAAAATTTAGTTGAACTCAAGCTCGACTCGTGTTCGTCTTTAGTCTAAATACTAAACTCAAACTCGACTCATTAAGATTTTGATAGCCTCAGGCTCGGGTTGTTTAATAGACCTTATTAGGTCGTACAAAAAATTGACAAATATTGTAACAGCCCGAGTAAAAATTTGGATTTTTACCGAGACTGTAAAAGTCTTTTTACAGTAATTTACCGGATGAATTAATCTTGGGTAATTAATTCAAGGTAAAACGGGCGTCGTTTTTCGTAACCGAGGTTTTTCCCGCGCTCGTAATTTTTCCGTGGATTTTTCGGACCTAAGTTGGTATTTTTCGGGTCCCGGAATCTTCGGAAAATCACACCGGAAAATAACCAAGGGGGTATCAGTTATTTTCTGGTCCGGACTGGACACGCCTGCATAATTGAGGCTGCCTGTGTCGCCCGTGCTTGCCTCCTGTGATACCCGTGATATCACCTCACCTCTGCCTTTTCTTCTTCCCTGCATTTTTTTTTCTGCCTACACCATTTCTTCTCTGCCAACTTCATCTTCACCGCTAGCTTCTTATCCCGTCCTTACCCTGCAAAAGAAAAACCAGTTACCCTCCTCTCTTCTCAAACCAGAACCAGAAAAAGAAAGAAAAAAAAAACATAAAAGCATACACATCCACCAACCGGTAGACGCCACATCACCCCCGTCACCTTCCTCACCTCCCGTTACTGTTCACGCAGTAACGAACCAAGCCACCGCACGCATCACCACCCCCGTCGTCGCCACCCTCTTGCCGTCGCCATCTTGAGGCCACCTTCACCGCCCGATTCCGTCGCTGGACGCGCCGTACACGGCTGTGAACCCGACGGGCTGCACCTCCTCCCTGCCGCTCGTCGCCACCGCAGCAGGCCACGCCAACAGCTGTCGCCTCGTCGTGTCTCCCTTGCGTCGCCTCTGCCACCGCCGTCACGCCGAATCCTTCCCGATCTGCTCGCGTGCCGCCGCCGTCGAGCTCGTCGAAGGTGAGCAGACCCGTGGTTATTGTTGACCCGGGTGTAATGTGGCGGGTCTGACCCGTTTGATCCGGGTCGCGGGCTGGTTGTGATTCGGGCTTGACCTGGTTGGGGGGCTTGGGCTGGAGCGGGCCTGGGTTGGGCGTGGGCCTATGGCTCATGCCTTGGCCTGGACCTCTGCGCCTGGGCCATGCTGATCCCTGGGTTAGGCTGAGCTTGGATGTGGGCTGCATAGTATGGCCCAGTCCGGTTAATTAAAAAAAAAAAGAAAAGAAGAATAAATGAAAATATATAATTCTGGAAATATAAAAATATATATATTACGAATTATAATTTTTCTGGAAAATATAAAAAAATATGGTATATGGTTATATTATGTAGAAATAAAAGAAGTAACTACTTAATATAATATTTTCAAGGAATTAAAGTAACTATAACATGGTTAAGGTAAATGCCTTTAAGGATTCATATAGTGAAAATGCTTTACCAGAAAAATATATATATGGTTTACCTAAGTAAAATTTCTGAAAAAAGATTATTATGTTGATAATATAATTGTTTAGGGATATATTATATCTTTAGAAAATAAATATGCTTACCTATATTTATTTTCATAAAATATGTTAATATGATTATTATTTTCTGGAAAAAGAGTACATATAGTATATGCTTTCCTTAATATATATATATTTGATAAATAATAATTTTCTGGATGTATATATATATTTATATTTAATTTATGTTGCTAGAAAAATAAAGAATATGACATAATTTCTTATATGAGTATTTTCTAGAATATATAGTTTGTTAAGTATTTATTATGGTGATACTTTTATCCTATGGAAAAGAATATACGATATGGTAAGAAAATAATAATTATTTTCAAGGTAATATTTTCGAAAAAAGGTGTAATTGTGGTAAAAGATGATAATAAAGGATATGAAACGGGATGGGTTTATTTCGCAGTATTGGCATCATGGCATACTCTTATGTGCATCTTATGTGGGTATATATTGTTTGTTGTATAGGTTTGATATCGGGCAGTTTCCCGAGGAGCCGGCTTGGGACCGGTCATTGTCTTCAGAGTTGAGTAATCGGATAAGGTGAGGATGGATAACCTTGGATATGTGCCCGTAATGCTGTGTGTGCATTTTTGTTGTTTGATTGAACTGCTGAGATGTTTATCGATTGTTGTTTGTTTGCTATGGATATTGTTGTTGATGATGTTGGTTTGTGTTGTTGGATTGTGGATATTGTGGGTAATTATTGAACTGTTAATTGAGATTAATTGGTGTTATGAAATGCTGATGGTTTAGTCTATGGATTAACCTGTGGTAATGATGAGTTGAATAACTTGAGGAAATGAATATCGGAAATTGTGATGATATATATATTATTGTTGGATATTTGATGATACGGATTTGTTGATGTCGGTTCGGTGTGTGATTCTTTGATATTGTTCTGCTTGATTGAATTGCTGTGTTAACTATTATTGGTTTATTGGATACTGTGTTGTGATTGATGTTGGACTGTGAGTAATTGATGCTATGAAACTGTTGACGGAATGGTCTGTTGTATAACTTGAGTTAATAGGAAGTTGGATAATTGTTTGACTGCTATGGATATTGTGATTGTTGTCGGAGGACTGTGTTGTGATTGGATAATTGGAATAAATTATGATATGGATAATTGGGAAAAAAAATGGAAAATGGAAATTGATTTGAGATGATGATTTAATTGTCACGTGGTAAGTAGAGGTACGACCGGATGGTTTGAGGCTGTTTTGTGGTGGCCATGATCTGGGTTACTTGTGATGGGCATGTTGATTGGGATGTTGATCCCTGAGATTGTGATTGGGATGTTGATCCCTGAGATTGTGATTGGGATGTTGATCCCTGAGATTTGTTATTGGGATGTTGATCCCGGGTTCTTTTTGATCTGGCACCAGGAACAGGTTGATAACCTGGTACGACCCTAGCTTATCCGTGACGGAGGCCAGAAAGATAAAATTGGAATAATAATAAAGTCTTTGGTATGTATGGGACGAGTCTTTGGGTTTGGTCTGTCTTGTACGGTGACTGTTGTCTGTATTACCTTCTTTGAAGTATTATGGTTGCCTGCATATCTCTGTTTATCCATGGTTGTGAGCACTTCGGACTCATCCCTCACCTGCGGGCTTTTATCCCGTAGGTTGAGATATTTGTGGTTCAGGTATGATGCATTCCAGACAGGCTGCGGTGTTATCCCTTGGATAGGACTCGGAACCATTAGTTGTATCAGTGTCACATACAGTGTCTTTGTGAGTTATTAAGTCTTCCGCTGTGCTGTTAATTGCTATTGTTGGGCTTTGGGCTGGTTGTGATGTTATTGATGTTCCTGAGTTTGGATGACGTTTTTTTTGTTCGGTCGGATTTCTGATGTTATATTTTGAGCTGTTGAGCCAGAGTTGCTGTTGTATACACTGTATGCTGGGCTTTGTTTGGTCGGGTCGTTACAGTTCCGGCACGTGTTTACTGTGTACGGTAAATACGGGTCGGGGCGTTTCAAATATTTCACAACTTGATGATTCTTACATCTTAATTAATTTTTGAAGATTTTAAACAAAGTATTAATCTTAGAATGTTGGTTATGGCCAAGTTAAGTCATTTCATCATTTAAAGTTCAACCTAATTAAATGAAATTTATGAGCTTTAAAATTTTATTAACATGACTGATGAATCTCTCACAAACTTCTTAATGAGCCTAAGCAAGCCAAGCTTACCAGGCTTGAATGAGTTATTTTCGCGCTAAGCCTCGAGCTGTTGGGCGGCTCATTTGCAATTGCAATTGCAACCGAATCCGAAATATAAGAGAATCTAAGACTATGTAAGGATATGACTTAATAAGTTAAATGGTCTAACGAAATACCACCATACACCCAGAAAATTTAAAACATGATCCAAATTGAAGCTCCCAGCGAGGATCGAACTCGCGACCTTTCGCTTACGAAGCGAACGCACTACCACTATGCTATGGAAGCTGAGTTGTAAGCTATTTTGAATTTCAAGAGACAATTAAAAAAGACGAAAAAAAAGCCACTACAACACACGAAGTCACGAACATAAGTACATAACCATTAAACATACATAATATAGAACACCCCACCCACCCGGACAGAACACAATATAACACAGAACACACTCAAGAGAGCAAAGGGAAGAGAGAAAAGACTGAGCATTGAGCAGCAGCAGCAGCATCATGTGCGGAATCGGGTTGATTGTTTCCGGGATTCGCATCGACTTGTCGTCCGTCTTCCCCGAGTCTCCTCCGCCTCCACCCGAGCCAGTAAGTAGTTGTAGTAAGCAAAACCATACACACTAGTACTTCCTATAACACAGAGATGCCACTTTTTTTTTTTTTTTTCCTCTTACGAATAATTCTTCTGTCTCCTTCTTCTTTCTTTCTTTTGCTTTGTTGTTATTGTTGTTTCTGGGTGTTAAGACGGATGGGGAAGTAGTAGTCACTATCCAACATCTAAAGACGGCTTTAGAGAGACGCGGCCCTGACAGCTCGGGTATCTATGACCTTTTCCTTCACTCCACAACAACAACAACTCCAAAGTGTAACCAACAACAACAACTCCTCCACGCTTCAATAGTACAACAACATTCCCCTAACGGACTACCCAATCATCATCATCCCTTTGCGGCCCAACTTCACTTCATTGCTTCCACTCTGCAGCTGCGTGGTCTCAACCCTATCACCCAGCCCTTCAATGATTCTTCCGGAAATGTCCTCATCTACAATGGTCTCCCTCTCTCCCTGTTTTTGTTATTATTATGATTATTATTATTATTATTATTATTATTATTATTATTATTATTATTATTATTATTATTATTATTATTATTATTATTATTATTATTTTCCCCCAAATGAATATCTCTTTGTTTGTGCTAGCTTCATTCTGTTAACCCTGATTCCCTTCTTTGCTGCCCTCACTCTAAAGGTGAAATCTTTGGAGGGATTGAGGTTGGGACAGATTGCAACGACGGCCAACTTCTCTTCCAATCTCTCGCCACCACCTGCTCCCTTTCCAATACTTGTTCTGTTCCGGATGTTCTTTCCTCAATCAAGGGACCTTGGGCCCTTATTTTTTGGCAGGTATCCCTCTCTACCTCTTTTCTGTTATTATTGCTGCCACTTTTCCTTTCCTCCTCTTCTGTGTCATTATTCATAGGCTCTATTGCTGTGCAAGTGTAGGCTTGTTCCAAAACTTTGTGGTTTGGTCGGGATGCATTTGGCCGCAGGAGTCTTCTTGTTCATTGGCCCAGTTCCGAGGATCCCCGGTTTCTGCTCTCTTCTGTATCACCCTTTTCTTCTGTTGATCAGACTTCTGGTATATACTGCTTGGTACAGCTTAACTCTTTGTCTTTTCCGCCACTCTTTCCTCATTCGTTGTTGATCACTGACCAACTAACCAGGACCTCATTCCATATTCCTGATTTCCAACCACCAACCAAACTTTCAATGTTTTCTACACCTTCTTCCCTCCCTTCTATTGCCTTAATCTCTGCACACCACGCTGCTCCACTGAGCCGTTTTAACAATGGCCATTCATCTCCTGCAGATTTTGAAGTTGGAAATGCAACCTCCCCCAATTACTGGGATGAGCTGTCGTGCGGGATATACAGCTTATCAGTGGGTGTCTCGAACCCGGATGGTTGCATTGTTGGTGAAGTCAAAAGACATGAGTGGGCTAATACTATGCTGATGGATCTGATCAAATGGGAGCGAGTATCTGTGCAACCCAAACCTGAAGACTTGAATGTTTCCGCTTGCCTGACATCCAGTGGGCAACATCAAATGCATTCAGCTTCATCGGATGCAATGCCATTTCAATCAGGTTATCCACGCCAAAGTGTACAAAATCTTGAAATCAAAGTTTCAAACTCTAGTTAATAAATTATCCACTCTACTGATTAAGATAAATATGTGATCTATTCTTGTGAAGATTGCTGACTGAGATTTCCTTGACTGAGTTAGGAATTGATGCAGCTTCCAAATCATTGCCAGCTCAGAGTGTGTTGAGGGCACTAAGAAAATCTGTAATGCTACGCACTTCGTTCTATAGCATTTTCAAGGTAAAATCTGATAAGAGTACAACTCCTGATTTGTTAGTATATGTGCTGGAGGACTTACTAGTTACAATCTCTGTGTTTATGTGTGACCCAGAAAAATTTCTTTTCCTATATTCCTTTATCATCAAATTTGACAGAAAAGTGGCTCCTTTATTGGTATTCTTCTACCTCTGACAGTTCTATTTTCCTTTAAAATTTTGCTACCTGGTCTAAGTGAAAATATCATTAGATATGTCACACATAAATGATTGCATTTGATTTTCTTCTGGTGTTCCTTTACCCCTCTTATCAACCTTTTGCTTATTGGCAACATTACATATAGCCAAAAATTATAATCATATCCTATTAAGACGACGTTCTAGCTCGTGGCTCACTATTTTTCTTAACAGGAAAGATAAAGCGGGAATGGGTTTTTGAGTTTGCATCTTGCTTTGAAAATCTCATCAAACTGATGTGGCACTTGGATAATATCAAATATCAATAGGAGAGAATGCATGGTGCACTTAGGAATATCAAGGGTTAATAGAAAATAAAAATATCAGTTTTGTTATAGCTCTCATTCATGCATGTCATGCATTTTATACTACTCATAAGGGAAATAACATAGATGGTGAACTTTTTTGCAGTCACTATCATAACTGTAGAAGCTAACACTTCCTTTATATGTAATCCAATTTGCATGGCAGTTAGACAAATTACTTTTGTAAGTACCATTTTGTATGAGGAGAATGATAGTTGCTTGACATTTGCATCTTCCCTTGTCCTCTTTTCTTGCCAAATATTTTCTTTTTGTGTCTCATTAATGTGTTTGCAATAATACAAGAGAGTTGACATGACTTTGAACCATGAACAAAATTGAAGAGCCCTTGGTTAAGGAGCGGTTAAGTTATTGTTGAGCTATTGAAATTAAAAGAGTTAATTGATTCCAGCGGTGTGCACAAGTTATTCAAAGACCTTTTGTAGTTCAAGAATAAGTAAACGATTTATGTGATTGCACTATTTCATGCGCATAATGCTAACCCATCAGATAACCTTCGGGGAAGAGAGAAGACCACCGTTTAGTTGAGGGTGAATTGTGTACTTATAGTTATTTGATATAAGATGGAACAGAAAAAGAAGGAATTCGTTTTTGATGATTATACTATCCCTATTACTTCTAATTTTAGAGCTAACTGTACTGTACATTCTTCAGATTTTCTTTCAAGGGTTGTTTCTTCTAGCTCCTGCTGTTCTTTGTCTTCTTTGGTTTTAATCACATTTGAGGACAATTTTCTTTCATGTCAAAATACTTCACCCTTGTACATGTATGCATAGATAATAGATATTGATGTAGATATTATCATTCTTTTTTCCCTTATTAACTTGATATTCTTCAATGCACATGAATTATTGTCTACTCTTTTATATTGTAACTAATCAGAGGAATGGAGGTGAATGAAGTTCTTTCAATGAACGTGTAGGCTGCAGCGTCTGATGGTCAAGAAGAGGATCATGTTCCAGTAGCCGTTCTGTTTTCTGGTGGATTGGATTCCATGATACTTGCAGCCTTATTGGATGAGTGCCTTGATCCAAGATGTAACTGTTTCTGCTAAACTGCCTTCGGCTTTTGGCTTTTTCCTCATCACCTCTTAAGAGTATTTTGGAATTTTGGGAATTACGAACACTTTGAATTAGCCTAATTTTTGCAGCTTTCATCTCTCATTAAAGGACATAGCAACACCACACCCAGTGGAAAAGCAAAGTAAAGTGAAACTGAGGGAAAAAACGAATATTTTTTTCAAAAGGATAGTTATCATGCTAAACAGCTATATATCACCTGTAAAACCATTTTATTATGGGATCGTTTATGATTTCTTTCTTGAAGAGGCTCTCTGACAAAATTTCTTATGGCAGATGGAGTAGATTTGCTTAATGTTAGTTTTGATGGTGCAAATGCTCCGGATAGAATCTCAGCCAGGGAAGGAGTGGAAGAACTAAAACGAGTTGCTCCATCAAGAAGGTATATTGTTCAATTTCCTCCGGAATCTGATTTTGTGCTATAGGACCTTCAAAACTTTCACCTAAGTTTGAGTGTAGAATTTGTTAATTCCTCACATTATGGTTAGGTGACTGCACAATGTCATGCGGGTTCTAATTTTGGGTTTTGTGACCTACTTCAACCATTTGTTCTGTTTTATTTCTAATAAACTAGAAAATGCGATGGGATCCTCATCCTGCAAATTAAGATGAAAGGTCATTGTCTTCTTCGTTCTGTGTGTCCTATTGCATTTGACTAAATCATCTCTTGTCATTCAAGAAAAGAATATGCTATGAGTTTGGGAAAAAATTAAAATCTGTTTTTGACTTATTGAGTTATCTGATTGTGCAGATGGAAGCTTGTAGAGATTGATGCTGACTTGTCAAAGTTGACTTTGGAAATGAAGCATGTGATGTCACTCATTAACCCTGCAAACACTTACATGGTACCTATATTTATTGTATGTGCTTGTCATATATGCATTTTGGTGATGCTCTGCCAGCTTAAATAATGCATTAGCGTGGTTGAATTCTTATGTTATCTACTGGAAATAGCTACTTAGGGTGCTGGACTTTACAAGCTCATATACAAACACTTGTAGCTATAAAAATTTCATCATGTGCTTTTTGTTAGCCGTTTGATGTTTGTATATGGCCAATGGACATATTTAAACCTGTTTAAAAAATTAGCATGCCCTTTTCACTTGTCAGATTTTTGATACTAGAAGAGTATCCCTGTCAACACAGGACAAATCTCTCCCGGGCTTAGATCGACACCTATTAACTTGTCAGATTAGTGTTATTGTGTTGGTCACTTGAACAAAAAACATGCACCTTTTGACTTGATTCAGGATCTGAATATCGGAGTTGCTCTATGGCTGGCTGCAAGGGGTGATGGTTGGGTCTTCGAAAGAACTGGCAATAACAGTAGTGAAAGTGTAGAACGTGTTAGGTACAAGTCCAAGGCTAGGATTGTCCTAGTCGGTTCTGGTGCTGATGAGCAGTGCGCTGGCTACGGAAGGCATAGAACAAAATATAGAAGTGCAAGGTAATTGGTTGGTGGGGGTGGATTCTGTTTTGCATGATTTCATTTAAAGATTGCATGTGAATTTGTTTGAGCATTAGAGTACCAAGTTTCTACATCATTGCACATGGGGTCCTAAGGTTTTAACATCATTTCCAGATCGATGTGTGTATTGTAGTTTCAAGTTAGTATTGTGAACTTGAGTTTTATTTTATGATAAAAGTTTAGTTCTTTTCCCTGCCCTCTTCTTGGTTTTGTCAATCATTGCTAGGCAGAGAGATAGGTACTAATGGCAAGACAAGAAATAAAAAGAATATGCAAGTGCACAAATCAAGATTAAAAGTTCACTTGTTATGTCTCACGAAAGGCTCAGCATAGATGGGCCCTGAGGCTTTACTTGATATGAAACCATATGGAAAAATTTTTAGCTTTTAGGGTCATGAATAGAGCTTAGGAGATTTTGTAAATGATGTTAGATACAAATTTGGATTTTTTTTTTTCAATGTAAACTTTCTCAGCTTACTCTTTCTGATATATTTCCGATTTTCCTGCTGTTTGGACAGTTTTCTTTAAGTTTGGAACACGAATTTTCTTTGGGGTCCTCACTGTTTTTCTCTTCCATTAATTACTATCCCCGGATCAGTTGGCTTGGGCTCAATGAGGAGATGAAGTTGGACATGCAGCGGATATGGAAACGAAACATGGGGAGGGATGATAGGTGCATTGCTGATAATGGGAAGGAGGTAATGCTAGTAACTCAAATTAATGACCTTGAGCGTCCTTGTCTGTTACTCCCATACTAACCATCTAATTAATTAAGTAGGGAAGGTTTCCTTTTCTGGATGAAGATGTTATAAAAAATCTTCTTGATTTTCCATTGTGGGAGGTTGCGAACCTGGAGCAACCCAGTGGAACAGGAGACAAAAAGATTCTTAGAGAGGTCAGTGCAGTTTTTCTTTTCTCTGTCTCATGTAATTTCTCCATGTCATTCTCTTTTATGAGAGACAGGTGCCTGCACTGCATATCAATTATAAAGATTTGTTTGCCTGGATATTTTATTCATTCAGGAGAACTATCAGACAGTTCCCCAGATTTCACACATGCCCCTGACTGCAAGGTCATAATATGTGACCTCCAGTAGTAGATTAGGAAATAGGAATGTGTCATCTTAGAGATTTCAAAAGTATCTAATCGTGCTCCTCCACAACTTAGCAGCGCATGCTTTCACGTTTGAAAATGCATTCTTTTGAAAAATCTATTAGTGCTTACAAGTGTTAGACACAACCAAGGTTGATTCTTTGAAATGTCTATTGGCCTAAACAGTAGTTTGAACTAAATTTCTCTTTTTGAGCTATTTTTAATGTGCGAACAGTTGCTGATAGACAATTTGAGTACTAAGTTTACTGGCCCTATTGCTATAACAAATGTCAAGCTCTCTATTACAGTTCGTGAACTTAAATGATTTGATTGAGTATCTAGGGTAGAAATTAGCCTATGACTGCAAATTGCAGTAGTTAACTAAAGTGGATTTTCTTCTGTTTCATTGGTGGTCCTGCCATGTGTTTTATTGAGATGTCCATTGAATGCGTTATGATGTCATGGAAGTTTTCTTGGTTTAGAATATGCTAGTACAAAGTGTCATATCATATGCCTACTGTGAAAGCTCATATTTTTTGCTCAATATTTTGGTTGGTTTTTCATGTTTACTTATTCCTCCGTAATATTAATGAAGCCAAAAACCTGCTGAGCAGGGTTCAGTAAATTGGTATTCATATATCATATCCTTGACTTATATTAACTTGTTTCATCATGTGTATTGAAGGTTGCGCAAATGCTCGGGTTATATAAAGCAGCTGTCTTGCCCAAAAGAGCAATTCAGGTCTGTGTTGTTTCTGGTTAACTTGCCTGGCCATTGATCTGGGGGTGATGTTATAAATGTGTGATTGATCTATTTAGGGAACGAGTTGAAGTATGATGAATTCTGAAACAACTGTCTTCTCTTCATGGGTGCTGCCACATTTTTCTTTCCAAATATCTCCTCACCCTACGGTTTTTAATTGCTTGATGTGTTTCTGGTTTATGTGCAGTTTGGTTCGAGAATTGCCAGGGAATCCAACAGAAGAAATTTCGGAAGTAATCGTGCAGCAAACCAAGCATCTGCAGGGAGTGTAGTAATTAGCTCGACCTAATTCCAATTTTTAAAACCATCAGTTTTGGGAGGAAGCAAAAGATGTCTTGAATTAAGAGACGCAGCAACCTGGATGGTGCTTCCAGGCATGGCCACAGGAATTTGATGGTGGTGGGTGTGGGGTTGGGTGTTTGGGCTTTATTGTTCATTTGGGTGGTCTCTTTGGTTCTGAGTGGATAAATGTGGCGGCAGCTTCTTTGTTTTTGTGTACACCTGCAACACCTTTACAGCCGGTGTTTGGTAATTGGAAACTGGGAAGTTGGAGACACTTGGATTTGGCTTGGCAGCAGACTTTTGTTCAATTCAAATGTGATAAGTAAGAAGGATTAATATCCATCAGCAGTGTCTGCAGGCTGCAGCCCGTAACTTTGCCCCATTATTAGGTAATAGTTCCATAGACCAGGTAACGATGATACCCTTTGGGTGGCAAAGGAATTAATGCCTCTTCCTTAGCAAAGTGTAGGATGACTCTCCCATAATCCCCCTCTTGAAGACCTGCTCAATAGCTATTTCCTTACCTGGAGGGCATTGCGTGCGTGTGGTCTGCTTTAGGGAAAATCCTCTGAATGCCTCTATGCTTGCAGTGCGGGGGACTCGGATGGTTCATAAATGCCTTCTTGACTCTTTCATTGGTCTAAATCGAGAACTATTCTTGTAAAGGAATTTGATAGAAGTGTGTAGAATTGGAAGAGGGAATTACGGTTTATGCACCCAATTGAGAATGAGTAAAGAGAGAGAACTTGAAGAATGGGAAAATGGCAGTTAAATTGTTTTTTACCCTCTCGTCGAACTGGTTAAAATTAAAAATAATCTTCTAAAATAAAAAAAATTGAAATTAAGGTACCTTGAATTTTCATTTAGTGACAAAAAATTCCTACGTCCAATTAAATTAGGTTTACTCAAATAAATTAATGGGAGGGGTTAATTAGGTTTGAATCGTTTGATAGAAAATTTCAAAATTTTCTGTAATTAAATCATAAATTCTAAATCTTAATTTTTTTAAAAATCTTATATCCTAAAACTGTTTTTTTGGTAATAAAAATACTAAAGTTTTGGACTCAAAATATTAATTCTTAAAACTCATCTTAAACCGTAACCTTAAACATGTATATAACATGTTGGGCTTCTTCTCATTTTCACATCCGTGTAGAATTATAAAAATTGTAAACTAAAATATAACTGAAAATGCTTAGGAAATTAAATTAAAGACATCAATTTAGTATAAAAAAGACGTTTTATTATTTCCAACTTAAGAGTGGGGAAGAGTGGTAAAATAACCCTTTAAACCAACATTAGAGACGGATGGGGACGAAGCATCCAAAAACGTGCGTCACGGGTCTCGAGGTAAGGGGAAATGGTGTAAAGGGTATTTATAAATAAATTTTCGAGGTTGAATATATAGCATAGGGCATGGCCTGAGGGCCACACTTCATGGCCGGTCAACCACGATTCATGGCCAATCTGCCAAAAGGCACGGTCGGCGACCCAGGTGCATGGCCAGTCACAGTCAGGCCAAAAAGGCAAAAAACACATGGTGAGCCAACCACAGTTAAACATGCCAAAATATGTCCAGCGGCCGTCGTGTGTGGCAAACTGAATGGTTTTGAGACCTCTTCTTGCGCCTTTTCCGCTCATTTTAATATGCAGACTGTCCCAAAATGTCCTTGAAAATTTTCAACTTACTTTTTGGTAAGTTTAAGTGCATTTAATTTCGAAAAATAACTCCAAAAGTTTTTCTTGTGAAATGGAATGGATCGACTGCCATGTTTCCATCGAGTTTCCTACTAATCAATAAAGACCATGGCAAAATTTGGTTGCTAACACATAGTTGCTTAATCCTCCATAGAATTCAAACTATAAAGCGTTAGCTGATGGGCAGCTGAGCTCATGTGGGTAACTCTTCTTGGTGAGCTTGAATTAACATTACCGTCTTGTACCCTGTGGTGTGATTACATTTGTGCTTTTTTTTTTTTAATGATAATTACATTTGTGCTGCCTACCTTAGTAACGCTTCCATTCTCAATGCTCACATATAGAGACTATAACCACCATTTTGTTTGTGATCAAGTTGCCACAAAGAAATTGAATATTCGCTCCAATAGCATGGATGAACAAGCTGCTCATGTTTTCACTAAGCCTTTAGTAACAAGTCGCTACCTACTGCAGCATAGGTTGACTATGAGGGGGAGGTTAAGGTGTATATATTACAAAAAGGTTGAGTTTGAAGGGGATGTTAGTTAGGTTTATCACACAACCACAATTATAGTGACTTCGTGATTGATAGTTTGATACACTAATTTGATATTGTAATAATTAAGTGTATTAAACTACAGAATCATATCTATATCAATACAAATTGAGCCCACTAACATTGTGTTTGTGTGAGCATTTATATATGGTTAGGATGATGATATATAATCTTGGAAGCCCTTCTCGCATGAATTATTTTGTAACAACATAGCCTCCCTTCTCTGCTAAAGCTTCTAAGACCAGTGGTTCAGGTATGTTAGGATAAGGACTATTTTACAAAAGCCAATTCTCAAAATTCCACCAATACCAGTGTACCAACCATAGCTTCGTCCAGATTGAAATTTAAAATATCACTCCTTGGCATCTTCCAGCTTCTTCCAACGTGGCTCAGTTCACTCTTTTAGACTTCCCTCCTCTTCTTCCACGCTGTGCGTATATATTTTTTCTGCAAAGGGAGCTGACAATATCTCTGGCTTGCTATATGCGTAATTAATTTTAAGCTTTGACACTTTCCTCCCTAGCTAGACATGGAACTAAACCAGAAAAACAAATCCTACTGATTTGTTTGACGCCAGTTGTGTCTGAAACTAAAGCACCAAGGACGATAAAATTATTAAAATGAAAAAATACATACAGATAAAGGAGTCGTCATGAGAGAAAAGGAGATATGTCTAATCAAGGTTTCCTGAAATGGAAGAGAAAGAGGGAGACAACAGATCTAATGATTGTACCCAAATACGTTAATGAACAGAACTAAATGTGTGAATCAGACTTGGGAGGGGGGGAATTCAAGGAAGGAAGGAAAGAAAGAGAGGAAGTGCAGAGCGATCGATGGAGAATCTAGTGAGACAAATGCCATATCTCATAATAAAGACCTGTACGTAGCAGCAGACTTCTTCATATATAGTCATTAAATCTAAAGAAACAACTGATACATCAGGCTAATGAAAGGCATCCAGGGTAATAGACCACCTAGGGGAAGCAGATTTATACCAGCAGAGAAAGGCGAGGATACCAAGTGTGTAGCTAGCTTTTTTTCCATGTTTGGCAACTCAGGAAGCGTCCCATCACCTCCCCCAAATAAATAAATAAATAAATATAACCCATCTCCTAAAATTTATTCACCAGAGTACTGTTGTGTTTTGTAGTGGTGATGGTGACTGGTGATAGCAGCACCTGTCTCTTTCAGCTTTCCTTGATTAGCATTGCACCCACAAAAGATGGAATACATGCACAGTTCCCGCTCTTCACCATCTTTTCATCAGTTCTCGAAACCCCCAACTTCTCCCTTCTTCCTTTCTCATGATATTTTGGATTCCATATGATATGGACACTCCTTTTGACTATCTTGTCACTTTGACAGCCTTGTCTGCACTCCGCAAATATATGCTAAATCCAGTTCCTGTGTTTGAGTGCTTGTCAATATATATATATATATATATATATATATATATATATCCTCTGCTTTTCTCAAGAATTGCACTTTTCTTTTATTTTCTTTTTTGAAAAAATGGGACACGAATTGCCCTTTAAGGACTGTAACGCGTAAACCCAAAAAAAGATAAAAGAAGTTAAAAAGAAACTGTTTTAGGGCTCCTGGGTTTTAGCTATAATTTTCAAACCTTAAGAAAAAGGCAAAGAAATAGAATTGTTCTGATATTATATTTATATATAATTATATACAGTTTTATCCAGGATTTTGAGCAAGAAATTTACAGCAAACACTATAGCACTACTTGGATGCATGGATAATTGCTTAGGTATATATATATAGGATATTCATCCCTGAGAATATCGGGAGAATTTGGACACAGGTGTCCAGTTACTGTTTGGTATGGCCATGCAAACTCAGCTCTGAAAAAATGCAGAGCAAGCATTAAAGCATGTACGTACTATGATCAGTCTAATAACAATAAAAAAAAATGTACTATGATCAGTCTATGACTAATATTAGTAACCCAAGATTTTGTTTGTTTTGACGCATATACAGCTATCCACTGTTAAAAAAAAAGAAAAAAGAAAAAAAGAAAAGAAATGCATATACAGCCAATTATTCTCTACTCCCAACCATTATTAATTAAAGCACGATCCTATATATCATTACATCTCAAACCCTAAGGGTTTGTAGCTTGCTAGTTTCCTCATCACAAGTACTCCACTCCAAGCCATAATCCCTTGGTTACCCTCCCACTCTCCTCTGTCTTTGATTTCTCAACAATGAACCTGGAAGAGAAAGTCACCATGGACTTGGCTCCTCCTTCATCTGAACATCTCTGCTATGTCCGCTGCAACTTCTGCAGCACTGTTCTTGCGGTAAGATTTACATCAAAATATATATATACGTTTAACCCACTAAAATATACCATATCTATATATATATTGAATCATATCCCTGGAACTGGCTGAGAGGAAACAAGATGTTGATGATCATCAAGTTGTGTAATGAAAGATGAAGAAACTTCCCTTGCTTCAAGTTATTCAAGGCTATATATATTAGATACAAGTTAAAAAAAAAGTTGATTGGAATAATTGATCATTGCTCGAAAACTTTGTTACGTAGATTAATTATATATGTTTCTCTTTTTATTTTGCAGGTTGGGATTCCATGCAAGCGCTTGTTAGACACTGTGACAGTCAAATGTGGCCACTGCAATAACTTATCCTTCCTCAGCAGCAGGCCTCCACTCCAGAGTCAATGTCTTGATCATCATCAGTTGAATCATGTACGTATGATCCATGTCTTGCGCTATCCAATCTACACGTATATATTTATATATATATATACACAAAAACAAAATAATGCCGTTCAACGTTAATTCATCATTACTGCCACTTTTTTTTAGAAGGAAGATATATATGCATGTGGATGGAGTTATAAAATTTGTTGTAATTACTAACAAATGCCACGGTGTGTTTATTTGCTTAATTAAAGGAGAAGCATGGATTGATCTGCAGCGATTTAAGGAAGGGCCAAAGCTCATCTTCATCCTCATCCACCTCTGGTGAGCCATTGTCCCCCAAGGCACCCTTTGTTGTGAAACGTAAGAATTAATCCCCAACTTCTTCCAATCAATGAAATGGACATCTATCCTTTACAATTTAATTTTCTTGGATTTACACATATATATAAGCGGGCTTATTATGGATGCAGCACCCGAGAAGAAACACAGACTTCCATCTGCTTACAATCGCTTTATGAAGTAAGCGATCGTTAATAACCTTTTCCCACTAATTATAATTGACCTCATGTATGTTTCTTTGCACTCTATATATATAATGTATGCATGTGTGTCACTGGATTAATAAAATCGTATCAAAGGATTTTAAATTTTTATATCTTGTTGTTTTTGCAGGTTAATTTTGTGTATTTTACCGTTCATTTCAATTATACTTTTCTTGCTTTAAGAAATATATATTGCATTAATCTTGATCTTCTGTCTCGATCGTAGGGAGGAGATACAGCGCATCAAAGCGGCCAATCCAGAGATACCACATCGGGAAGCTTTTAGCACAGCAGCCAAAAATGTAACTTCTCTTCTTCCTTTTTTTTTTTTTTTCTCTTTTGCTCTATAATTTCTCTTAGGCCCTTACACGTCTTTATAACACGTTTGTTTTTGTAACTTGTTCTTTTCGATCAATTTTGCCTAACTTATTGTTCGGAAATCTGTATAGTGGGCTAGATACGTTCCAAACTCTTCTGCTGGGTCAGTCTCTGGAGGCTCTAACAACGTAAGTAACTTTTTTGAGAGAGAGAGAGGGATGTAAGCAACCCTAATTGAATTCGCTATTCTCTCTATATATATTTCTGTGTTACTATATGCTGGCAAATAGGGTATGTACAATGTACAATTAGGGGAGAAGGGAGGGGGCCAAGGGTGGCCACCCCCTTCACTTTCTAAAATCATCATATAGGTCCATTTTGAAAAAATATATGGCCACCCTTCACTTCTAAAATCTTCATATAGGTCTAGTAATGTGTATAAATTACTTAATGATAGAAATATTTAATTATATTACTAAATTACAATTATTTCATGTCTAGTTAAATAAATAAATTTTGAAGTTATATCATAATGCTTGTTATTGAATACACCTATGATGAAATGAAAAAAAAAAATTAAGGTAGTTATTCGTTTAATATCATTTTAATGCTACTATAACCAAGTGATATTTGCACACATAAAATAACTAAAGCAAGGAGACAAAATAAAGCAAAACCTTAATTTACCATAAATGGGAGTGAATGCAAGGATAGGTGGTATGTGTCATATATATTTTCACATCTTATTTTTTTATTGGAACGTCCACCCTTCATATCTTGAATTTGGCATTATTTTGATATGAACATTAATTTGGAAATGTTCTGTAAATATATAAAAACACATTTTCAGTTAAGGGAAAAAAGAGCCTTTATCTGAAATATTGATGCGGTCTAAGGGCTTTTGCAGGGTTGAAGAGGTTGATTGTAACATGCATGCAATGCGAGACGAAGGCCCAGAGGACATAAAAAGTATATGACCATGAAAATTAGGCTTGCCTGATTTAACTTGGTTTCCAAGGTTTCATGTACTTTCATCTTAATTTCCGTGGCATTTTGGCTGTACCTTCTAGATTTTAGAAAAAGTTGTTATGATGAGTACCTTCATGAACTTATGCATGAGCCATTGGCTGCCAATATATATCATGCTTCTTAATTCTTATTACCGAAAAAAAAATGACTGTCGTCATTCTCTAAGACCAACAAATCATCCTTTTACTTTTTTGGATACAAAATCATCCTTTTACTTTGATATGGGCAAGGTTTAATCAAACTTTAGCAATATACAAATCTTAGATTTGGAGGAAAAGAATTTTATCGCCCTCTCCATGAATTGTGTGTGATTCTCTCTATGCTACTTTTATGAGAGATGAGAATGAATTAATGACAAGAAAGGGCGTTAGTTCGTTAAGAATTTATGGATATGTTAAGGATGGCGGAAAGAATTGTTTTTTAAAATAAGAGGGAGAAAAGGTAAATAATGCCCTGAGACCGAAAAAAGGAAGCAAGTTTAGCAGCACTTTGTGCCGCGCGCCAAGCTCAAGCGAAATTGTCTTCGAGGGCTCCTCTACAATTGTCTTGGCGGTTTGACAAGCATGAACATATATATGGAACCAATCTTGATGTGAAATTTGACAAGGCTTCAATAAGCATATTTCTATATATGGAGTTGGAGTTTGAAAATGGGTCTCTTGGGCTAGTTGAGCAATTTATCGGTGACACCAGAATGGTCAAGAAGAGGAGGTGGTTGGCGTGGCTTGAGTGAGAATTTGTGTCTTATTTTTTTTTTTTTTTTACGCTAATGGATGATTTTTCATTCTTACAAGTGGATCACACATCATGCATCATTAGTCATTAAGAAAAATAGATAAACAACAATAATAACTATATATAACTACAGTGAGGGAAGCTAAACTAGATGATCACTATTATAATATCCCATCTCGATGGAGTTAGGCTTAGGGAGGCCAAGCCAAATTAGATATACTTGACACTGACAACACGATATGAATCTTATATGAAATTTATTTAAATAGGGGTATTCGATATGTGACAAGAATAAACATATTAAGTCGTAAGTTGTATATCTAACTATTTGAAATGTATATTCTAAAATCTGGATATATTTAAAATCTATATATTTTGCATATTTAATGTGCTATTTAATATCTAAGGCCAAAGTCATTAAATTTATCTAAAAATATTTATATTATAATTCTGGAGATCATAATCTTATTTATATAAGACAAATTCAAAATTGACTTGTAAACTTATTGGATTTTATAAAACAATCCACCGGTCAATCCGACACAATTATTAATTGATTTTATCATTATTAAACGGATCGAATTTAGGGTGAAGAATCAATACCTATGCATGTTCAATCGGACACAAACAAGACCCGTCAGCATGAAATGCCAAGTCAAAGATAATCGTATCACTCGTGTGTCTCAGGCATGCCGATGACACATTTCCATGACATCCCTATCTAAGTACAACTCTGTCAAGAAAAAATAATACCTTATGCTATCAAATACAAGATGAGAATAAGTATCACGCTCGCTTGAGCCCATATGACCTACATTCCAGGGAATTGCCTTTTAGACTAGAACTCTATAAATATCTCCTTGAGTTGCTGGAGAAAGGTTGCATGAGCCACCACGAAAATATTTAGGATCTATATTTAGTAATTACAGACATATTTACGTTTATATTAGGGTCATTAGGGCAGCTCGCACACTAACGTGGGTCAACTGGCAAAAAGTCAGTCTACTTTGCATTGTGGGACCACCCAGAAATTCTTATTTTTATATAAACGACTTTCTTTTCTCAAATTTTACAACTCATTAATTGTTTAAAGAACTTTCTTCAAGACTGAAAATTTAAACGAAACCCAAAAACGATTAGCATTAGCTAAGAAAAAAAACTTCTTTATTCATTTATTTTTAAGCCGAAAAAGTTTCTACTTTAAACTTTAAAATTTAAACTTAAAATTTGAAACTTTGAATAATAAACAGTAAATCAAAAGCGATGGTAAGTCAAAAGAGATCTTACCTAAAAAGAACACAATACACAAAAATCCCTAATTACTCGCTTCACTCGATATTTCAGTCCTAACCACCCAATTTGATTTCCTAATCACCCAATTTGATTGCACATCCCTTAAGACACTTTTGGTTTTCCTTGAATATCACTCAAAGCTCCAGAACTGTGCAGTTGACGTGTTAGCCAGGGATGATCTGGGCTCTGTAGGTTTGGGTTCCTTAGAAAAAAACATAGGCTTCTGTCACTTGCGATAGAAATTAAGGAAGACATTTTGGTAAATTTATTTTAATAATAAAAATAATAAGTAGACATGAAAAAAGTGCATAATTATACATTCATACAGTTATGTTTTCATCTTAAAAAAAAAAAACACAGATGGCTATCCATGCAAAATGAAAATCTCCTATTTTGCCTTGTTTAAATGATCTGCTCTACTTTTAAAGAGGCTAAGCAAGTAGCCCAAGTCCTGGCCTTCACTCCATCCTCAAAATGTCAAAAGCTTGCGAGTCTGGCACTCCAACAAATATAGTTTGAGTTCTGTTCCTCGAGCCCAAATAACACATAGCAAAAAAGTAAGGATATATGATCAAAATGCTTGTCCTAAAAAGTCGAAGTTCATAGAGTGACCATTATTTCAGATACAGAATGACAACACATACAACTCACAACGCTGAATGTGAGCCCCACAACAGTGTTCTATTTGATACCTGATTATGCATTTGACAATCATGCATTGCCTAAACCTTCAACAAATAAACCACGGGATGCTGGGAAAAAGCTTAGAATAAAAGCCTGACGGTGAGTTGCCCATATGTACAGCATGCAATTATCTACAAGCGGAGGATTGTCCGAAGTGTATCACAGAGGTTTTGAATGGTTTGTTGCTCCTGTGTTGCTTGCAGTTCTTGAAGTGGCATATCTTCATAACACCTGCAAATAAGAGCAAGTACGCAGTAATGGATAACCAAAAGGTAACAGAAGGTCAAAGAGAAAACAGCCAAAGCTAGGTCAACTTTGCTCCGTGGCTTTTGCATAGAGTGCGACAGATGAACTCTTACGTTCTGTGGTAGGCTAAAGCCTGTGCCAGATTCATAAGCGTCGAACTTGAAGTGAGCCTTTGGTACACACTTGGAGGAAGGGGCATCTGCAAGCATATCAAATTAACATACACCAAAAGACATGCATAGTGATGGTTAACTTGTAAGAGAGCCAGGCAAGGGAGTGATATAACCTCATTCTGTAGACGTCGACCCTTTTTAGAGAGTCCATCACCAGTAAAAAGCTCCTGCAACGCTTCCACTGCAACAGTTCCGCTTTCATGCCATTGGGTGCCCCCAAGTGCATTGTCTGACAAGAGGGCAATAGGGGATACATCTGTTGCCCTCAAGAAAGGAATGGGAACTGTATTACCAGCAGCATATATGGACCAAAGCTGCATATAAATGAGTTCAAAATGAGAAATCAAACTACACAACTTTGAATCCTAAACTACACCAATGAGATCTCACAGAAAAGAATAGGAAGCTCTAGTTTTTTGTATTTCAAACTGATTACCAAAATCATCATAAAAGAATTGAGAGTACTAAACCTTGAGATCATTTTCTGTTTCAGCCTAAACATTTAAAATCGTTTAATGAGTCCTAAATATTTATTCCGCTGCACTATTCAATTCCACTTTTATTCCATTGGGAAGATGATGTGACTTAGTTTTGCCTTTTTTAGCATATTGGCTGCCCATGGAAAATTTAACAATTTTAGTAACATGTTTATTTTAAATTATTTAATCACTTTCATAGAATTCAAACATTTCAAAGTTCTGATTTTGAAATTCTAAATCCAAAGTACTGGAAAACAATTCATGAATCAAAATATAAAGAAATATAAATATAACTAAATAATTCAAAACAAATACTGAAGATAAAAGTAATAAAATATCATAAAATGAAACACATGGAAGCATTGTCTTAGTAAAAATTTAGACAAAAAAAGAGTAACCAAACAAAAAAATTAAATGCTTTTCACGTAATTAGTAATTCAATTTTACAATTAAGAAACTGATAAGAAAAATAGATAAAATAATATGAATAATGTTAAGTTTTATAATCTAATTAGTACTTCAGTTATTCTAAGATTTTTAATAGTTTTTCTCTTAAATGTTAATATTATCATGTCGATCCAGTTTATTTATAGCGTCATAAACTCCTGCTTTTGTTCTGTACATCAGAAATAAACTGTAGCCTAGAAACTGCCCAAATCCCCCAATCCACAACCACCACTGGGATCGAATCCATGACCCCTTAGATGAAAACCAAGGGAGATGCCACTAACTACAAGTAGCATTGCAAGTGTATATACTTCTTAATAATTTATTTAATTATACATTTTAATACTATTTATGGAGATAAAAACTTGAACAACTAAGTTCGCTTCAATAACTTTTAATTATTTTCTCACAGAAGTTTCTTAAATTTAAAATTTGATGCTGTAATTAAAGGTAAAATGCAACAATAGATTTTTAAGAATACGTTAACCTGTTTTGTATTTTCTATTATTTTTTTTAATAATCATTCAACAATACATGATTTTAAAGTTTGATACTCTGCTTATGGGTGAAATGCAACAATAGCATATGCTTTATATAGGTTCACCTTCTCATAATTTTTTTACTTGTTTTATCATTTTTGGTTACCGTCCAACACATTTATAGAAACAAATGCACACATTTTGGTTACTAAACATTAAACAGCAGTTGATTTGTTAAAATTACAATGAATTTATGAAAATAATAAAAAAATAAGTATTAAGTTTTCCACATCAACAGCCATGTCATCTATTTATTACCAAATGCAATGATAGGACAGAGTAATAAAATGGAATAAAAATTTAGGACTCAAATGAAGAATTTCAGAGATTTAGGACTGGAACAGAAAATGACTCCCAATGCATTTTATACCTTCCAATTGTGAAGCAATAGTCTCAAACCCCAAGAAATTTAGAGCACATGTATGTTATATTACTCCAGAAAAAAAAAATCCATAAGGGAAATAACCTTATCTTGCAAGGCAAAGGCCTTTTTGCTGACTGTTTCATTCTTTGAAGTTGGAGTGCTTACTCCACCCCCAAGGTGAGTCTGAGATATGCTATTCTTCCTGAGATTATGACCAGGAGAAACTGACGGTGAAGATGCCTTTATAGTCTTTAATAAAGGATGAGATTCTCCAACCAAAATGTTGTTTGCGGCCACACCTTTTGTACCATCCACCCTAACAGAAATGCCCTAATGAAATAGTGACTCGTAAAGATATTATAGGAAAAAACACACTCTACATAAAGAAGCAATGATCTGTTACAAAAAGACGTTAGTGCATTAAATTATTGGATCACATTCTCTTCTTCTCATCTAATTTTTCCTGTCTTAGAGGGAGAAGAGGAGAAGATGTGGGTAACATCAATAGTAACACAGACAGTTAAGTACCAGGCGTCAGCTGATTTGCCTCTCATGGCAACAACTGAAGAGTCTTCAACGTGCCCTACATGTTGAAAGCTTTGTCCAGTATTATAAGCTTCAGGCCGAGTAAGTATCTTATCAGTTTCCCCTCCACCATGAACGACTACAGTTCCAAAGTCACCTATTGCACACAGGTCAACAAGAATGGGCAAACTATGAATCTTGCAGGCACATTTGAGTACTCCAAAGACCATTTTGCTCCAGAAGAACACAGTTAAAGTAGAAGTTGAACCAGTTTGGCATCTACAACTAGCTCTATCAGATAGCAAACAGCCCGTAGAAAGCATATTTGCATGGATGCTATGCAAACCTCAATCTCCCGTATAAAAATAAACCTTTTTTTTGGACTTGAATAGACTGACCCTGTGCAAACCAACAGATCTCTGGGTACTACACATAACTTCAACAATGATCAGAGATTTACCTTTACAGAATTACTATAACTTTTGACATGCAGATATTACCTTATCCCATTTTTGCCACACTACTAAAAATTCACAGGCACAACTTCAGGTTTCAAAGGTCATTAGATCTACCTCTGTGTACAGTGCCTTTTTTTAAAACAAAAGTGCTGGTGGTCTACGCACACCCAAATTACAGCAACTCATAATCTAGCGCATTTATCTAAAAAAATCTGCAGCCCTGTTTCACATGAGAGATCTCAAAATTTCTCAAGGAACTCAAGCTGCTATTCATATTAGAGAATGGAACCTCAATTGTCCTTTCTATAGGCTCAAAAGGAACTGAGAGGAAGCACCAGCTAAGATCTTGGAATCTGACTCAAAACAATGTCACCAATACCACCTATCACCATCCCATTTACCATACACGGGGCTCCAACTTAGTAAAAAAAACCATTAAATTTAATTCAAGAAAGAGATTCCCGTTTCTAAAAGTTAACAAGATGCAAAAAGAGAATTGAGTGAAAACTAAAGAACAGAGAAAGCGTGTCCAATAACATATAGACTAGCAATTCAAGATTTAAGCATGGAATCAAACCAGCAAGTATAATGTCAATCCCCCACCCAAAAATAAAAAAGAAAGAGAACACCCTACGTATAGACAATGTCCCTGGCTTTATTATCTGAAAATCCCTCAGATTTTCCTCTCTCAGGTGTGTAATGAAGCAACCACTTACATTCTATTGATAACATATATGTCAATCACTTTCAATGCAGAAGTCATAAAAAATGATTCCTTCCCCAAGCCTAACGACTTCCAGATGCTTAAAGCCTAGCAGTCAAATAGGAAGAGACAAGAAGCAACCAAGAAACAGCATACCTTCTCCAGGGAATTCCACACCGTCTGAAGAGCTGGGCACTTCATTTTCCATGGGCAGTCGCCTCGATGGGACCGTACCTCCATAATCCTCATTCAATCTTTGATCTTCTGGTAACTTTCAAAAGTAAGACCAGTTAGAAAAAAAAAGTTAGAAGAGAATTACAAACTAGCATTGTTGACAAGAAGAAATTTAGCATACTAACTTCCAAGTCATCTGGAGCCTGATTTAGTGCCTGTAGAGCCATCGAAGCTCTAATTTGTCTCGCCTTTTCAATCTTAGGCAGCATAGCGGTGGCCCCAACTTTGCATTTCTCTATGAATTTGTGCTAAGTACGAGATGAAGCAAACTAGTTCAGATCAGACTTTGTATGGAAACAATTCCTGAATATGCACGCTTACACTAGAGCAACCAACTAAATGAAAGGTGAAAAAGAGGAATCATAAACATCTTCAAACCTCATTGAGCACATCAGATATGGCTCTATGAATTAGTATTAAGTACAAAATGAAGCAAAATAGTTCTTATCAGACTTTGTATGGAAGCAATTTCTTTATATTCACACTTACACTAGAGCAACCAACTAAATGAAAGGTGAAAAGGGGGAATCTTAAACATCTTCAAACCTCATTGAGCACATCAGATATAATTTTCTTATTAATAGCCTTAGTAACAGAGCTTTTCCACCAGAGAATTGGAACAAGCTAAATGTGAAAACCAGGATCTAAGTTTTTCTTTTCTCAAGTAACCCCGTGAATCAGCTTAGTAATGTCAGTACAAACCCAACACAAAGCATAAATCTTATTCTGTCTCTTTACCGAATTTTCACCAGTACAGGCAACAGTACTGGTTGTGCACACCATAGGACAAGGTCACCAGAAAAATTCTTCCAAACGATGCCATCAACATTTTAGATACCACTACAAGATACGTTGCAATTGGCAAAGCTACATGCGAGAGCCAAACAGAAAACTTGAGAGACACTCAGATAGACAATAGAGAAGCACATGCAACACAAAAGATAGCAGTATCTCATACAAACAGTCACCATCAAATTTAGATGCACATACATTGGCAATCAGTGGACCGAGTTGCTCAAATTCATTCATGTTTCAAATATTGTGTATACCTTCAGCATCTCTGATGCAGTAGGGCGTGAACGAGGTTCCTTTGTGAGACACTTTGCAACAAAATCATGAAATACTAGTGACCTGCCAAAGCAACCACCACAAGTTAAAACTCGACAGAAAAAGAGAAAACAGCAACCAAATTATTCAGATAATTACTGGAACTAAAGAACTGCCACTAATGCAAATGAGTAAAAGGACTACGTACCATTTTTCTTTATCCTGAAGCATAGGAGCTGGTTCAATAGATATCATGAACAAAACCTGTCATCACCATCATTCAAACATAAAAATGCCTCTTAGGCTCAAGAAATAAAAAATGAAACAGTGAGCAAAATAAGAAAAAGTCATGCGATCTTATACCAAGTATCATATGCAGAGCACATTCCAAAAAGGCACAGATTTTGTTTCTAGCATACATGGTTCTAAGTTCACACCAAAGGCCAGAGAAAAGTATAGAAGAAAAATTGGCAGAAACAAAGAACGAAGAGTTAAATAATAATATCTCTTATTTTACACTAACCCTCATGGGATGCACTGTCGACCGTGGGGGAAGTCCCTGAAGAAAAATAACAAGCAAACCTTAAATGAGAGATGTAAAGAGATCATGAAAGCACAAGAGACTCTCATAACATTCCACACCAAAATATTAACCATTCATCATGAGACTACTTTCCTTTTTCATTAACATTTTCCGCTCCAATCATAACAGTTGATACCCAAATTTGATAAAAATTAGCCCATAGGTGGAAAGTAAACATAACAATTAATTTTCTTTTCCAATCTACAGAGTAAATCCACAACAGAATATTAAACATTCGTCACAGAACACATTCCTTTTCTTTTGCTTTTTGAGTTTCAGAATTCCAACCCAAAGAGTAGATATACAGAATTCTATTGCAGAAGTAATTCAACAACCTCTGGAAACATAAAAACAACTTCTTGTTTTGGTTTGAAGTTACCAAGCAAGATGGTCTTTAAGCTTCTCAAGAAGCTGAATTCCAACAGACTTGAGGCGTATTTCTTTTGCCTTTCTAGTTCCAGAATTCAAACCCTAAGAGTAGATAAAAACTTTCTTCTGAAGAAGTAATACAACAAGCTTTGGAAAAATAGAGACGTCATGTTTTTTTTTTCAACTTACAAAGCAAGATGGTCCCTATGCTTCTAGAAAAGCTCAATTCAAAGAGACTTGGCGTGTTTTCCACTTATGTGCTTTGTTTTGCAGTGATGTGCTATACTTTGAGTAAAACAGAAATCAATTGTATAGCAATCAGCAACAAAATATTGTTCTTTTATATATTTAAAATGACAACTAAAGACAATAAAATCAGTAATTTTAAGGGTAGACACAACTTTTAAAGTCCAAAAGCAGCAAAAAGCAAAGAAAAGCATGTACATAGGTGTTTCTTGAAAAAGCTGTTTGCATTTAGTAAAGGCAAACCAGCCAAATGCAGTTGCACTAGCCAAACCTCAAAAATGCTTTCAGCTTCTTATTGCAAAAGCAAAGCAACCAAAATAGGTATAAGTGGGGGCCCAAACACGCCCTTAATCCATTACCGCCACAATAGCTTTGAAAACCTTACCATGACTCAAACCTAAAGGGGAAAGGGATAAATACAACGGCAACAACATAAATATGATTATGAAGCTTTCATGGGCCATCTCTTATGTGATGTTTCATATATACCTCCGCCATTTCAATCGCAGAAACACCAAGAGCCCAAACATCCACCTGAAAGCAAAAGTAAAATACTATGAAAAAGTTAGTTACAGAAACTAAGCTTCCTAACATAGCTTATAAGGATGAAACTGAAAACATCAAGCAACCAAAGCAGATGAAACTTCAGTTGTCTGCTTATGAGAACTACTTTGGGGCCGATCAAACTTTTACCCATCTAGGATCAAGGTGCAGATATGTATACAAACTGTAGGAGCACCCAAGAAAAGGACTGTCCAACCAGTTGCAAACTTTCATTTCGCCAGTATGTACACACGTTTCACTATAATTAGGATAACCGTAAACAGCTATCTTAATATGCATTTTGATTCCTTTTTCCAGCAGTGAAAATTCAAACAATAACTATAAAAAAAATTTCAGCAACTGCAATATTTTTGTTCATAGTGTCCGTAAGTTTTAATTTATGGGGCACATTTCTCCACTTCCTTTTTATTTCTACACTTTAAGGTCAGCACATAATTAATCTATCACAAATGCTTATCCATATCTAAAAATAGTAGTAATTAATCTGTTCAACCACATCTTGAAGTTCTTCTAGCATCAGGGAACCTATGCTTCTTGGTTGAAATTGAAGGACAACTCCTTAAGCTTAGAATCAATCTTTAACAGCTCCAAAATAGAGATATTAGCTGGTAGCATGCTGAGATGACCAAGGATCTTATATTCAGACTGTCTGAACCATAAAGGCATGGAAATCTTACATTCTCAACCATAACAAAGCAAGAAAAGCCGACGAATCAGAATTTCTAGTAATACTCCTAACTCACAAAAAACTGTCTGCATATCCAAATTTTCATACTACTCATCAGATATAAATTTCAAGGAAAAGGAATTTTGAAGTCTAAACTTTCATTATCCAGATCAGGAAGCGCAAAGGACCATGATTTTCCAGTGGAAAGAAGACACTGTCTGACCAAGTAGCCCACTAGGAGCCATACAATATAAAAATGGAACAGTTAATTCCCCATGCATGCAAACTACTAAGAAGAAAGAGTTCACTTTTCAGAAAATTGTTTAGCACATCAATTGCAGTATAACCCCAATGCACTACAGAGGTGATAAAAAATTTGTACCTCTGAAAATAACCACCTATCTCGTACCCCGAACTCCATTTTTCAGGGTGATACAAAATAAAATACTAGTTCGGGAACTTTGAGGAAAAGGAGAGGTAGGAAAAGTAATGAGAAGAAAGCAAAAGGAAGAGAAGGGATGGGAAAAAAAATTAACTTCTCTTGTTTGGAAAAGTTTAAAAAAAAGGATGGGAAGAGAAGAGAGTAATGCTTGAAAATTGACATTTGTATCCAACTCTTTATCTAAGTTAAATAAGGTATTGTTTTAGTAGGAAAACGACGCTTCTTTTAAAATTGAAGAGCTCAATAATGGAATTTAAAGCTATAATTTATTCTATTTCTCTCACCCACATCCCCTGCAATTTGGTGGGGAGACATTTTAAGGGAGAGTGGAGATTAAGAGGTTAACTTCCCCTAGAATAAAAAGCTCTTTCTGTATAAGGTTATATTAACAATCTCCTCTCTTTCCCTTTCCCTTCTTTTCACCTTCTATCCAAACAAAGTGTAAAACAGACATTATTCTCACGATTCTCCAGATTGTAAGGTACTAACTAATTATTCAGGTACTGTACAGCAGGAAAGAAAATGTAATATCCAGGCTAGGCAAATAATTTACTGCATATTCCCATTACTGATTGGGAATGTTAGAACGAATAAGCCAAGACTTGTACAAAACTAAGACAAACATACGATACCTTTCCGTCATAACGGCTTTCCTGAATAACTTCGGGAGCCATCCAATGTGGAGTGCCTATGAACTGTAATTAAGACAAAGTTTAGACCATCCAGTAATAAGCATAGCTAATTATCCCAACGTGCAATATGAAGAAGCATAGCTAATTATCCCAACGAGCAATATGACTAGCATTAAAAACATTCACAAGCAACTTCAAGTAAAACAATGACCATGATATCAACACAGATATTCAGAAAATAAAAAACTCTGGGAGTTCAGACTAGTATCAATATCGCATTGTCATTTAACAATTACCATACCGTGTTGCGTTTTGACATAGTTCTTGTAAGCTGTGCAGCAACACCAAAATCGCCTGCTCAGTAGACAATAGGATACAAATTTCTAAATTAGTTTGATGACAACTCTGCCACTCTTGAAATGAAAAAAAAAAAGAAAAAAAAGAGAGAGGCGAGAGAGAATGTGTAAGAATATGGAACAAATGTAAGGCTGTAATTAATACTTTTTTTTAATCTCAGTTGCAATTAATACATTGATATGATTCGATATTCATTGGATGCAGGATACATTTCAGTGATAATCTATCAGGAGCAGAACATGCTACAGTTTCGTAACAACACCCAATAGACCATGATATCTGCCTCCTGAGGCAATTGGAAGGGAATCTATAGCTAGCTATGATGCCAACACCTGATTTTGCAGATGGACACTGATAATACACTCAGCTTTTTTTTCCCCAACAAATTCTGATCTTATCAATGACTGGAACTAGAGAAGTATTAAGATTCAATTGTCAGGTTACTGATTAGCCTCTTTAGCCATTTGCATCAGATTCTAAGAGATATTTTAAACTGAACGAAACTAGACTACAATACAAAATGGAAATCAGTTCTAGTACCTTGAGGCCCCAAAAAGGATAATAAGTTACAAAAATTATCAGCTTTTTACCCATATATCTCTTGGGGGTCAAGTAACTTACAAGAGCATGAAACATATATGAATAAGTGAAAATGTTCTTTGATAATAATAAACCAATCAAACCATGCACACATTATTATCAAAGGCACAGAATAGAATGGAGAATCATTGAAGTCGAAGTAGAGCACATCCATCACATGAGACACAAGTTCCAACATAAAGCAGGCGAAGAGGAACATCATTAGTCACAAATTCTAGGGCTCAACCATATAAATTCAATTTTTGTGTCTTATACTAGCAAGGACTTTGATCAATCAATGAGTAATAATTGCGAATAGAACACTCACCCAATTTGACTTCCCCTTGTTCTGTTAACAAGATATTACCACCTTTAATATCTCGGTGAACTTTAAAAATTGAGTGCAAATAATCAAGGCCCTACATGAAGTAAAATCAAGAAAGTTTAAATCATCAAACCAAAATCATTTGCAGAACTAATTTGAAGAAATTAGGGAAGGACAAAAATCAAACAAGGCAGCATTAAAGATTTCAGTCAGCTCAAAAGGGTAAAAGGGTAACACATTGTGTTTCCGACCAAAAAATTTACACAATCTCCTGCAGAATGCTTTACATGACTTATGACATCGTAAAACAAAGCAGACTTCTGAGCCCGAGCTTTCCTTCATGCGCGTAAAAAAGAACATGCACAACTTAAAATATCTTCCCAACATAGTAGTTATTATGACGGTTAGAGGCTACATTCCTTATTTTCAAAATTTTTTCTCCAAACTGCTCAGAGTCAAATATACCTTTAAAGCTTCTCTGCAAATGTATGCTATCTGATACTCTTCCAAAGCCTCGTCAGTAACATTCATCAAGTCAGCAACACTTCCACCTCCACAATATTCCATGACTATCTGCAAGGAGAGGAAACTGGTTTTCTGAAACTACAAATACCCTTAACAAAAGAATATTAACAACAAAGTAGTATCTCCAGTAGGATATGCCACCAAGTTGATTCAGGTCTAATCACACAAGACCATAGCCAATGTAGTTCGTACCCAAAGATACTCTTCACCTTGATAACTTCCAAGATATCTAACAACATTTGGATGGCTGCACTGTTGTAACATCTCAATTTCTCCACGGATTTCTTCATACCCTTCCTCCTGAACAAATTCAGCATCTCAGCCTCAATCTAGCAAGCCACTTAAACTCAGAGCTCAAGTTAACCTTAAGTGAAACAAGAAACATGCGCACCCCTTCAGACAAAGATATCACTTTGATAGCAACAAGCTCCGAAGTTCGTAAATCCCTTGCTTTGTACACAGCACCATAAGATCCCTTCCCTGCCATCCAGACGAAAATCCACACACATTACAGTATTGGTCATCAAACACACAAAAAACTTGCAGCATACGCTAAATGAAGGCCAATGTCAGAATTTGAAACCACAGCCTACAGAATGATTGAACCAGTTTAGATGTTGTCAGAGTTTATGTCAGGACGTACTTAAATAAAATTTTGACCCAAAAACCAAAATACAATTTGAATCTTAGCATCCGTAAGTACTAGTAGCAGAATATACGACCACAAAATCCTCCGATAAACTGAGACACACCCAAAATGCGGGTGCGGGTGAGGGTGAGCATGCTTAAGTATCTAAGCATTTCTCTCTTAAGAATTTGAGCTCAGAAACTGGACGCACCGAGTTCGTTGAGTAATTCATACTTAGTAGTTGGATCTTCTCTGGTAACGCTTTCTGGAATGGAACTGGAAGACATTTTACTCTGTTGCGGATGTACTTGTTTTTCTTCTTCCATAGTCAAACCAAAAGATCCAGTGGCTTTCCTTTGTTGTTTCCCTCCAAACCCTAACCCTAACTCCCCCATTCCGGATCCACCACCGGCAGTTCCCCTCCCTGTGGTTTTCTTCACCACGAACGTCCCGTACGCCTCTCCATCACCGTCACTATCACTCTCACCCTCAATCTCCTCTCCCCTTCCGCCGAATCCAGAAAACGGCGAGCTTCTACGCGATTTGGGCACAAAAGACGACGAGGATGAGGACCAGGAGTCAGGCCGGCTGCGACCGGTTTTCACGATCATCGTTCCGAAGTCAGCGCCGTCGTTTTCATCGTCGTTAATGCCACCAAAGTCTTTGGGAAGGCGTCTGAAGAGCGGAGGGAGGGAGTCTTCATCTTCGTCTTCGCCTCCGAGGCGGTCGTTCTGGGAGGAAGCACCTTTGTACACCATAGTTGCGTATATGTCGTCGTCATTTTTGCCGTTGCCGTCGTCGCTGCCCCTGTGGAGCTGGGAATTGGGTTCGGGTTCGGCGTCGGAGTCGGAGTTGTGGATCACAACTGTGGAGTAGAGCTCTGATTTCCTCAAGGTTCTATTGGTGGCGGTGTTCGCGTTGGCATTGGCGGTGGCGGTGGCCCGGGTCCGGCGAGAGATGGGCGTTTGATCCATTTTCCACATGGAGGTTTAAGGTTAGTGGAGTGTGGTAATAACCGTCACCACCGTCCCGGGGATTCTGCCAGACGGAATTCTATTTCGCCTGCCTTTGCTGTGGCTAGAGTAAGAGCTGGGCCAAATCTCGGCCCATTTTAGCCTGCTATTCTGTGCCGTTTATGGCCCATTGATGCTTCAAAACGTCTTCTTTTACAATTGGGCCTGTGGCAACTGAGATTGTTCAACTACAAATTAACCCTTGAACTTTTGATCATATGTAAATTATACCCTCCGAACAAAAACAAATTTTTTTTTTATAGAACATCAATTATACTAATTAATAACAAAGTACAAAGAGCCTCATAATCTGGTTACAGCGACAAAACTCAACCTAGTTTATTGAAGGAGAAAAGATAACTAAGTAACAGAACTATTGAGCAAAAGATTCTTATATTAATCAAAACTTCAGTAAAAGACCCCCAAATCCTTCTATATTCCCATCAAGAAATACCTTAAAAGTAGAAAGAATTACCAAAAAATTCTTTATTATGCCTGAAGTCAGGTGTTATAATTCCATATTTACTTTCCAATCTTAATGTACGTCCTTGCTAATTAAATTAATTAAGCATGGAAATGAGCATATGATACCCAAAGGAGAGAAGGAAGTAAACTCTGGTGAGGGGAAGTGCAAAGAGTGACCTTAGTAAGGTTTCAGACCACAAAGACTAGGGCTGAGCGAAATACCCGAGCCGATACGGACCTAAAACTGACGGTATCGGCTCGAAATACATGGTATTTTAACGCTATATGCAAAAGTCATGTCGACCGTTAGAGTGTGTGAACATAATCGGTTAGATAGTGCTCATACCGTCGGTTTTCGGTAGGAACCGTACCGACAAATCTCAACCCAAACCCAAACATAAAAATTCACCTATACACCCGACAAAACACTATCTCTTTATTTTTTTTCCTCTCCCTCTTTCTTTCAACAAAATCTCTCATCTCTCTCGTCTCTTCCCAAAAATCCACCCCCTCGCCACAATCGACCTACAGTAGTTGGTGTCGCAGCCGCCAATAACCACCACCCACCATGCACGTTGTCTCTCTCGCACTCGCTCAAGCCTTCGTTCGCGGCGGCGGTGGCCGCCTTTGCCCAATCCCCACCCCTGTTCAGTGGAGGAGAGATTGGTGGGTTTGAGTTTTAGGATGAGGAGAGGGTTCATGTATTGGGGTTTTTGTTGTATTGGGGGTCTGATCTGATTTGATAGGTAAGGATTTCATGTTGCCCAAATTCGATGCCTGATTTAATCCTCAATTTTCCAATTTGATTCAAAACCTAATACCCTAATTCCCAAATCGTCTCCTTAATGCCAAAATTTCCATGCCAATTGATCAATATATGTAAGTATATGTATCTTATTTTATTATAATCAATTGTAAACAAACTATCAATTGGAATCTGTTTGTTTAATTGTTGTTGGATACTGGATATTGATTGATGCAACTGCAAATTTATTCTGTGTTTATTGTTTTTATTCTGGGATGCAAGGTACTTTTAAGATTTCGGTTAATGCCGATGCCGACCGAACCGATGTCGGTATTAATCGGTATCATGCCGATCGACACAAGGAGAAATATGGCACGGCATCGGTCGGAAAATAGGGCAGTCGAAAAAGTCATTCCGATCCCTTATCGGCACGGTACGTGCCAAACCGACCGATTGCTCACCCCTAACAAAGACCACAAACGAATATATAAATGAATCAATGCACAGAGCAAGAAAAAATTTGAAACTCTATAGGGAGAAGTTTAGTGATTTTTGAGGTCGTAAAATTTGGAAGGAAAGGTAGGATTATTAAGGATATGCAATCGCATTTTTATTTTTATATTTTTTAAAAAATATATTATAATATTATCATAAGTGGTTTTAATCACAAGCTTCATATAAATGGATTTTGATAGGTTATTGATATAAATGAGCATAACTCCTGAATAGGCCCAATAACTTGTGACCAAAGCCAGGCCTAAAGACATGCGAGGCCCAAGATCATGAATGAGGCTCCAAGATCAGGTTTTCTAGACAACCAAAGTACCCGCAAACCAAGGACCAGGACCTATGGATGAAGCCCAAAACCTGGAGGCCTATAAGACCTTATCAACCGATTTATCCAAAGGAAATCTGATGGTGACCAATCACAGCACGACACGTGGTAGGTATAAATGTATCCAAAACCGGATATTTCCGAACGGATTCCTCATTCTTGATCCTGACTCTCTCTCTGGGCTCTCCCCCTCTGTCCTGATTTCTTCTATAAATGTACCCAAAACCGGATATTTCCGAACGGATTCCCCATTCTTGATCCCGACTCTCTCTCTCGACTCTTCCCTTTTGTCCTGATTTCTTCTCTTTGTACACAATCAATACAATATCAATAAAGATTGCTACCCATATTTGATTTTATATCAGTTATATCCTGTAAAGTGTTACAGGATAAGATAGAGAAGCCCGATTTATGTCGAATGTATTTTGTATTACAGTGCATGTGCATGTATCCACGTATCTTGATATTGTACATGAGCTTGTTAACCAAACATCTGGGTTCAACTCGCGGAAAATTGCCTCCCCTATACACAACTATCCAAACCCCACCGAAGCTGGCATGCATATATAAGGCGGCAGATAACCAACGTTGTGGCCAATATATGTGTCTAAATCCTCCACAATCTTTCATTTGATCAAAAGATTCATTCCGCTTTCACTTCACTTGGGATCAAGAAAAGACGCCTAAACATTGTTAACTTGGTTTGGCCTTTTTCTCTTTCTCTTTTTTTGGTTACGTGTGACTAAAATAAATCATAAACATTATTAACATGTTGTACCCAGCACAAAAAAGAAGGGAAAAGAAAATCAACAAGACAAGGGATTTATGATCTTTGGTATTAATAAATCACACGCCACAGGATCATTACTGGTTAAGGGAGTGGAGTATCCATTATGAATGTGTGGTCTCTTAGCTGATCCTTGTCCAAAGTCAAAAAGGTTAAATTCTAAAGATGCAGCAGTCCACATGGGGGTGATAAACAATTTACTTTTTGTCCTCTTTTTCGTGGATCAAATTTAGTGGAAGTCAGTAATCATGCCACGATCTGCGCCAACAACACAGATCAAAAAGAAGTGAAAGGAAATTAAAGAAAGAGCAAATGAACATTCCAAACTGTACATATATGATGTGGAACAGACTACATAGATAAAAAGCATTGAAAGATGGTTGAATTGAAGGAGAAAAAAAATGGGAAAAAAACATCTAATGATCCATTCTTGTGGCAATCTGTGTAATAATAAAACAGGGGAAGAAGCAAGAAAAGAGAGAAAGGATGCATGATCATGAAGTAGCAGCATTTGGGATTTTGATGCTACCCATATGTGTGGTCTCATATACAGGTAAACCAGTTGAGAAGAGGCCCAAATCATAGTTCTGAAGCTCAAACAAATCAGAGCTGGAATCTGTGTCGTCTTCGTCATCGTCGTTGGCATCCTTATCCTTTGACTGACGCCGATCATCTCGATGGGTCCTGGACGTCCTAGTACGATATTTGCTATTGTTGTTGTTGTTGTTGTCTGATGAAAAAGCATGGAGAAGTTTGAGCTTGTCATCCAACCAACTCAAATCTTCCAATCCTCCTTGTTCTTTCAGGTTCGGGGCGTGCTTTGACTTGGAAACTTGGTGCTTATGGTGATGATCAGAGATGATGGTGTCCCTAAAGCTCTTGGTGGGAGTATGTGAATTATAAGCTGGAGGGGGTGTTCTAAAACCAGAAGGAGAAGTGTACCGATGATCATGGGATTTTGTGGCTGTGCTCCAACTACTCCGGAAATGGCTAATGCTGCTCCTCCTTTTCCTCCTCCCATCAGGGCTCTCTTCTCCTTCTTCATGATCTTTCATTGACTGTGTGCGTGTGGTGGGTTTGGACTTCTTCTTTCTCGACCCACTTTGACTGAAGAGAGAATTCAAGAAGCTGGCCAGTCTAGCCCCTGGAGAGCTTGGTTGCTTGTAGTGTTTCTTCTCTTTCAGAATTTGCTGCTTATCCACCACTATATGATGATGAGTCTGTTGAACTTGAGCTAGTGGATGAATATTGCTTATAGATGATGATGATGATGATACTACATCTAGGCTCATTCTCCCCCCTGATCTTCTCCATGTGTAGTGTTTATCATCTTTTTGATCCGCATAAGTTGCGCCATACTCATTATGATATCCTGATGAAGCTTCATTCTGCCCTGAGAAATACCTGGCCGCTTCAAACACATCAAGCTCATCAGAATCCTTCCTCCGATGACACCATTTCTTGTAGACTTTAGCTGTGTCTGAGACTCCTGTGATGATGGACATTTCTTTTAGAATGTATGTGTAATATTGCAAGTTACTTCTCGAAAAGTAGGCAAGAGAAGAAGCATGAGAGGTTGAAAAAAAAAAACAAGAAAAAGAGAGAGGGGATTCTATGGCTTTGAAGTGATCGAGTGAGTGTGGTGGGAGGGTGGTGTAGCTTTATAGCGAAAGAATCGTCATTCCACTTCCATTAACATTGTATGATGAAGAGTGACTTTGGAGGTTCTTGGAGAGTCCCACATTGATGTGAATCTTGTGCTTTATAATCTCTACAACTCAAGTGGGGTATAAGGAAGACACTGCTTTTATCCTTCTCCTGGCGTGGAGACCAGATGTTTTGTTGGGGATGATGGGGAGCAAAAGACCTTTGTTTTCCTTGGATTCTAGTGCATCCTCTGTTCTAGTGGGATTGGTTTTCAAGTGGTTGTTGGCTATGGGTTGTTGGCTATATACTCCAAGCTTAAGCTTTGCTACGATCTCATCATTATCGAGGGAGAGCTGGTATGATTTGATACATAGAAACAATCCCACCATTTGTTTCTGCAGCTTGGAATTCAATATTTTTCAATTCTGCCCAAGCTAATAATGCCCTCACATAATCAACTATGCCTGGGAGAGTCTGGGAATATCTTCAGAGAAAATGCAAGTAAAGAAGAGAGGCAAGAAAATCTACAATTAGATGATTAAATATAAAATAATAACAAAGATGGTTTTTTTTCACCCCTTAAAAAACTAGATAACAAAATAAAGACTTAAATTTTTTTGTGATGAAAGTGTATGATCACTGACGCCATTCCCTGATAAAAAAAAAAAATCTAAGCCGTTATTTAAGATAGCAACACTAATTCAATTTAACATTTAAAAGAAAGGAAGTCGACCATTTTTTTGGTAAAAAGCATTGATCAATCTAATGCAAATGGTTAAAGGAAATCAGCATATCGTGACATACATATATATACTAGTCTTTACTGCACGTGTGATGATAAATGAGTTGTGTGTATGGTTCTGGAGAACGAAGCAGCTCCTTTTTTTCCTCCCAAAAAAAACAAGGAAGAAGAACAAAGCAGATTGTGTTTTTTTTTTTTTTCCCTGATTTATGAACGAGGGGAAGTTTGAAGTTGATTTTTTTTTTTTTTTTCAGAAAGATAGAGGTCCAAACAAAGTTTGGGTTTTGTTAAGATTTTGGAGGCCCATATCGAGATTTAAGACCCGGCAACGAAATAGTTGCAGAAAATAGAAAGGGAAGAAGAAGAAGAAATACAACACACAACACCACCAATAGTCCATCCAACTCCAAGACACAATACACCGATAAAAAAAAAAAAATAAAACGAATCGAAGACAGAAGACATCAGTTGTGTTGTGTTGTGCTGTGCTGCTGTTTGTATTCTTTCTTATAGGAGGAGTAGGGTTTTTGAGGGGAGAAATGATGAAGAGGTGGAGGAGGATACTCGAGCCCCCACTTGTTCTACACACTTGTGCCTGTAGGCGCAGCAGTAGTAGTAGTAGCACTTCTTCTCTAAACCCCATCAAAACCCTTGTCCTTGATAAGATCCATCAAAACCCTCTTCCTCATCCTACTCGTTCTCATCATTTCTTACGCCATTCTTTCATTCCCTCCACTACTCCTCCTCCTACTTCTCCTCGCCGTCTCTTAAGCACAAGTTCCAAGCAAAACAATCATCAGAGACTGAGCGAAGAAGACAAAGGCCCGCTCCTCGGTATTTCCTCTCTTTACCCATCTATGCACCATTCATCTGCCAGCTTCGCTGCTCTTAGTAGTAATAAAATTACATTATGTTGATATGCAGGTGATGAAACCGATGGGTGGGAAGATGAGGAGGAAGAGGGGTTGGAGTCCCAGGTTTGTGGTTCTGTGTTATTCAAGATAATTCAATTTCAAAGCTTTTCTTTTTGCTGATTAGATGTTTTTTTTTTCTTTTTGAAACGAATATGTGTAGGCTGGTGATGGTGGGGATGGTGGTGGAGTAGTGCTGCAAAACCTCCCCTGGGGAGACCGGGTACTGTCTATTGCCCAAGATGTCTTGTTGCAGTTCGGGGATGATTTCAAAATCTTCTCTTTCAAGATTACCCCTCGTGGATATGTTTATGTCAGATTAGATAAACTTTCAAACCCGTGAGCTTTTCTTCCTTCTACCCCCTTTTTCTTCTTACAACTTCTTCAACCTTGTTGTGTTCTGTTTGGTCATTCATCCTCTTTTAGCGTGGTTTATTTTGGTCACTTGCCTTGCCTTAAAGGATTAGAATTGTTCAAGGCAGCGCTAAGACATTTGCTGTTTTAGCTCGGAGTTGACAATTGGCTTCACATGTATATGTTTGAATCCTGCTGTTGTCTGTTGACAGATATGGCTGTCCTGCTATGGAGGAGCTCGAGAGCTACAGTCAAGAATACAAGAGAAGGTTAGACGAAGTTGGTGCACAAGGAGATATACCCGATGACTTGGCTCTCGAGGTGATTAATTCTTGTTTGCCCTTTCTCCACTGTTCTAACTCCAGTCATTACATCAGCTTTCCACTCTGGTTATTTGCTAATATAGGATTGTTTAATGCCCTCAAGGTTTCATCTCCCGGTGCCGAACGAATACTCAAGGTACCAGATGACTTGTCCCGGTTCAGTGACATGCCGATGAGAGTAAGCTACGTAGAAGCAACAGAATCTGATGCACAACAAAAGGACGGGGTCTTCTTCCTGGATTCCCTAGAATTAGAAACAGAGAACTGCGTCTGGAAGTTGGCTGATGTGAGAGAAAATAGGGACCCCCAAAGTAAAGGTAGACCTTTAAGCCGTAAAAGGAGGGACTGGAGATTGAAATTACCTTTCGAACTACATAGAAAGATAACTTTGTATCTTGATTGATGACATATTTCTGTTGTGTCTTCTGTGCACCACGTTCTGCCATGAAATCCAAGTATTTTCTGGCATTGTTGAGCCGTGTCCTTGCTGCTATTTTTTCTTGGTTGTGCGTGGAATTGTCAGTTACCAATAGCTAATTTAGCTTCTCTGTTTTCAATTTTCTCTACAATCGTTAAACACACACAAATTGCTGCAGTGTTATTTACTGATGTATGCTTAGGCATCTTATGTCACTTTGCCTTATCCTGACATTGATCAGGATCTGTCATTTCTTACTTCTTTTCCAGTCTTGGTCTTGGCCTCGTTCATGCCAACTTTCTTCCCTTCCTCATTCTATTCATAGTCAGAGGCACAAAAACTCAATTGGCATGTAGCAATAGCAAAAATAGTCTAAAAGATTCCCTAGAACATACCAATTCCTTATGAACATTCTTCATTGATTTTCGTTTGAGATTGGATTGCATCTAGGTTGTGATTAGAGGCAGTTCTCAACTGTATAATGCTCGCAAAACAAGCTTATAAGTTGTATGATTCTAAACTTGCATCGCGTCCTCAAGGCCTGCTACTACTGAAGAGGAGATTTTATGCTTGCTGAGCTTGCCTTCTTTCCTAACTATGGTTGGTGTGGTCTATCGACAGGAGGAGAGCTATTAGATTGAGGGGTTGTTTGGATTATAGGGATGGCTGGAATATGGGCTTACTGAAATATATGGGGTTTTTGCTATTGTAGATGGGTTTGCAATTTTTTATACCTCCGGACAAATGCCATTTTTCATCCTTCTATTGTGTTTTTATTTAATTTCAACCATTTGATTTTTTTTTTTTGTCTAGATTTCAACCATTTGATGACATGTTAGCTTTTATTGACATGTCATTTTAAAATAATAGCAACTCAGTCCTAAATCTTTTTATATTATCAATTAAGCCTTATTATGTATATTAGACTAAATAAATCCTAAAAATAATTTCCGTTTTAAATTTTTTTTATTATTTACCAAATCAATCTCAAATTAAATCTTAAAATATTAATAATTCATAATGATTGAATCTTATGAGTATTCTAATATTAAAATTTAGTTGATATGACTATTATATGTTAGTAAGGCATTATATTATATATTTGGCAAAAGTGGAAGTAAAAGTTGTTAAGAAAAAAAAGGCAAGTAGTCTATTCATAAAAATTATAAAAAGAAAAGGACAACTGGTCTAATTTAGAGAGACAGACCCTTTTCTTTTCATCAAACTCTCTCAATCAAATCAGTTTCTTTATTATAACAAAATAATTATTATATACGTTTACTTTCTCACCACCAGAGAGATGTGTCCGTGAGTGTGTTACCTGTATTTTCACGATCGCTGGATGCACGTGTAAAGCCGCAAGGTAAAAAAGTATAAAAAACGAATAGTAAAAAGGAAAAGGAAACCATTTAAGAAAAAAATAATAATTTCAGGTCTGTGTAATCAATCATTAACGATTTTAATGTACATAAAAAAAAAAAAAAGAATTTGGGTGTTTGTGATAGGTACCCATCTTCTCCTCCTCCAATTTTTCTCCTTCATTGATCAAGAAAGAAAAAGAGAAGAAAAGAAGTCTCATATTTCTCCTTCAGTTTCTTTGCTTCTTCTCTTTCTCTGACTAGCCAGCCTTGTTTGTCCCCCATCTAAATTCCCTCTTTCTCCTTCTTTGTAAGCATTTCTTTCTTCTCCTCTTTCTATTTCCCTTAGTTTTGTAATGTTGAACCTGCTGTACCTTGGATGATCGCATGAGCTTTAACGCTGTTGTCAGTTGCTCTATTTTCTTTTTCATTTTTTGATAAAATAAAATATGATCACCGTAATGAGGATGAGTTTTGGTGATCTGGGCAATAATCTTCTGGCGAAATGAGTGTGTTTAGTTGATGGGCTCAGTTGTGTTGTGTGTCTATTTCGCGGGTATCGATCTTCTTCCTCCTCCTCCTGGTTGGGTTGTTGTGGTGATCATCTATCTATCTATCTATCTATCTATCTATCCCTCCTCATGTGATGATGGTCAATTGTTAGTGTTGCTATTTTATCTCTCACCCCACACACACCAACTACAATGCCTTTTTTATCTGTCTTACCCATCATCATCTTACAATTTTTATTATTAGGTGAATGAATCTTATATATTAAAGTTGCCTAATTATTCTATTTTTGAGACGTGGACGATATAAAAGGAAAATGATCTATATTCCTGATGCCCCTCCCTTGCATAATTCAATGCACATGTCAAGCATGCCACTTTTTTGGCCATTTTGATCTTCTTTTTCCATTTTTTCTCTTCTTTTCTACGGGTCATCATTGCACATTTGATTTTTTTCTTTTTTTCTGAGTATGAGGCTGAATAGTTTGTAAGATGCTGCTCATCTCATCTTTGACTGACTGTGTATGTATTAGTGTTGCATCTTTGCTAAATCTCTTAATAAATAATTGTTGGGTTCTTCAACTTGTTTGAAAAGGATGGCTCTTTCTGGGGTGAAGAGAGATAGAGGAGAGTTGAAGATTCATGAGAGTTTGGATGAGCTTTGCACTGATTTGGCAGACTATATTGCTGAATTATCAGAGGAATCGGTGAAGGAGAGGGGTATCTTTGCTATTGCTTTATCTGGTGGTTCTCTCATTGGCTTCATGGGGTAACAATGACTTCCCTTTTCTATGCTTCTTCTCTTTAGCTTTTAAAGATGCCCTTCTCCTTTTTCTCTAATTTCTTGGTCTTTTAACAGCAAGCTCTGTGAACCTCCTTACAATAAGACTGTGGACTGGGCCAAATGGTACATATTTTGGGCGGATGAAAGGGTGGTGGCTAAATCCCATGCTGATAGCAACTATAAACTAGCAAAGGATGGTCTTCTGTCTAAGGTCTGTAGTTTTCGGTGACTTCCTCTCTTTTCTTGCTTTATCCATCCGCGGATAGGATTTAATCACTTCCAAAAAAAGAAAACATTTTGATGTAGCTCCTCTGATCAAGCACATAGAACTTTTATTTCTTTACAGTTTCTTCTCTTACTAAATCAATCTGGCTACTCTTCTTATTTTTCATGCTGAGTGACTGATTCCAATGCAAGTTTATGTTCATTGCTATTCCACATCCTTAAACTAGTGTCTGCCCCATTCGATTTCCAGATTTCTTCTTTTTGGTTGTTAATTTTCACATAACTGATGACAAATCTCTCTAATAAACCTCCTCCATTAAACCCGACCTCTTTGGCTTGTTAATTTCCACATTCCTTATTCTGGTTTGTCAATCGCTTCTTCAATTCTTATTAGCCGAACTAGGAGCTTCAATCCTATATAATACTGCATCAAGTAGCACGCATCATTGATTTCAAACTTTTCTATTTGTAAAGTTGCATTCTTGGCTTGAAATCTGATACCAGAACTTCAGTTCATGCTATCATGTTTGTTTCCTGCTCATATGGAAATATGTCACCCAACTTAATAATGTTCACCTCCTTTTTCAACTTATTCACTACGCTGCCACTGTCTTCGAACGTTAACAATCGGGCAGTGAATTCTTTTTGAAGACTGGAAGTGGGTTCAAGCTTAGCCTTAATCGTCAATCATCAGTGGGGGAATGTGGTTTTGATGAATCTTGGATGCCCTTTGCCTTTCTCACAATCTAAACCAATAATTGGTACTAGCAGCAATAGGACCTCAATAATAATTGCTGACCCACCTGCCTGTTTTTTTTGGCTTTTCCGATGTTGTTTTCTGGTTCAACTTTCTATCACCTTACTGTTCCTTGGCTGCTACCCCCTACCATCCTTTGCATATATATGGTACTGGGGTAATTTTAGACAAAAAGCTTTATTCAAGGAATTGAAGTCTTATCTGACAAGAAGGTAGTTCCTGATGATAGCAACTCCTGGAAAACTTTGTTACTTCCTTCTGCCAGCTAAAGTAGACTCAAGGAAAGGTTGGGTGGACAGTTACAAGTGTGACCTGATATAGATTTTGATGACTCAACCCAGTGTGCCTGAGTTGCTTGTAAGCTTTGTGTTCAAACAACCCCTTCCTATTTTACATCATCTTCAATTTACAATTTTGCAGCCCTTGCGATAGACTGACTAATTTAAAGCTTATGACCATTCTGGGGTTAGGTTCTCACTTTCAATTCGTCAGAAAAGGCGGGTAGGCTTGTACTTAACGTCTGTTTGACATTTCCATTACCTTCTCATCATTTTTCACGTTTTGTGATTCTCAAACTATGAATCTGTGGTTGGCTTTCTCGAGGAATTAAAAAATATGCCCATCAAGGAACCTTTTTTTTCTTTCTTACCACCTCTTTTTTATTTAGCAGTCTCATTGGTTTGAGGAAAATCACTGTGGCTGTTTTTAGCTGGCTCTGATTTTCATTTGCCACTTATACTTTATTTTCCTTGGGGGTTAGGAAAAGTCTCCGAATCCCTGCAGCCAATATTATCATAAAAGGAGCAACATGCATGTGACAATTGAGTTAAATATCATTTTAGGCCAGTTTTGCTTATGTTAAAGATGGGTGAATACTTCTGGTTTGGCCATACATTGGATATACATGCAAGATTTGCAGATTCATTCTTTGGGCATGTTATGCTATGGGTCAAATGCGCATAGAAAAACAAGGAGACCTTTCATAATTTGATGAAGTCATGAGGGATTCTAGCCAAATGTTTAGGCCTGTTTGTGAAAATATGGAGATGATACCATCCACGTGTATATGTATGGTGTATTTGTGGAATTTACTCCAACAAAGGGCGGAAGGGAATAAAAATGAGAAATTCTTTCCTCTTATCTCGTGAAGAGAACATGGTGGATAGATTTGTTTGCTTTTATGCTGATGTTGGTTATTCTGTACCATTCATCTGAATTCTTATAATTGTATGCACGTTATGCTGGCAGGTGCCCATTGTACCAAGTCATGTGCATTCTATTAATGATTCAGTATCAGCAGAGCAGGCAGCTGATGATTATGAATTTGCAATTCGGCAATTGGTGAAAACGCGAACTATTAGTGTTTCTGATACTAGTGACTGCCCCAAGTTTGACCTCATCCTTCTCGGAATGGGTCCTGATGGTCATGTTGCATCGCTATTCCCTGGCCACTCTGTTGTCGACGAGAAAGAAGAATGGGTAACTTTTATCATTGATTCCCCTAAGCCTCCTCCAGAGAGAATCACATTCACTTTGCCTGTCATCAACTCAGCATCCAATGTTGCTGTTGTTGTGACAGGTGAGAGCAAAGCAGAAGCTGTACACTTGGCAATTGATGATGTAGGACCTGATAGCCCGTCACTGCCGGCCCGGATGGTTCAACCAACAAAAGGGAAGTTGGTGTGGTTTTTGGACAAGCCAGCTGCTTCAAAACTTGACAGTTCTCAATTTTCCAAGTAGGATCATGGTCTTGTTGTCAAATTGTATGTCTGTATGTAGTGGAGGGAATGAATACCTGTGGATCACTTTGTTTTTTCAATAGTTCCCCAGTTTTATTTCACCTTGTTCTTCTCTCGCTTTGGGTTTTGTCTTTCTCTTCTCTGGAGGAGTTGAAGAAGTGTGATTATCCTCTCTTTTTTTTTTTTTTTTTTGTCTAGAAGAATAAAATTGGGGGCTTAGGTGCAAAAGCTCTTTCTTGGGTTCTTCTCTGTATAGGATTTTGAGATGAAGGTCGGATAGCGATTTCATGGGAAAGCCAGCTTATTGGAAGAATGGTGAAACAGGTTTCTTCCATATGTCAGTTTACAGCTAGATAATTTTTTTTTTTTTGAACCAGATAATTAATTCACGGGACTGTTATCTTTTACTTGAATCCTTTTATTTTATTCATGGCCAAAAATAAAAGGGAAGAAAAGACTAGAGATGATGGTTGCCTTGGCGGTGGTAATTGCTAGGTCAATCAATCTGCAGTGTCTTCGTGGCTTGGATATAAAAAAGCACGTATTTGATATCAATTGGGGCTGGTGATGGTTTGTTTTCTGGTGTTCACCTCTGGTTCTAAACCAAGCCTACCCCAAGCATCACTTCCATTGCCTACGTACAAAATTCCCCGCTCATTCCAGATGCTGGTCGAAATCAGGGGGATATAACCCGTGAAAAAAGATGCAATGCTAAGCTATGTGTGTGCTAAAAATCAACATTGCACGCTTGAAGCCGTAGAACAGTGTCAAAAATCCAAAAATCCAGGCAGAAGTGACTCGGATCGAAGAAGCCTGTCTGTTCCAACTCCTGATTGAAAGAGTGAAGGTGCATACTCTCTTGTTCTACTGGTACATTTATGGTCACATAGAGATAATGATATCCTATCCCGCACAAACCACAAATAATATCATTCATCGTCGATGCTATCATCATCAACATTGATGCTATAATCATCATCATCATCGATGCTATCAAATTTGCTATCAACTTTAGTACGAGCACCATTGATGATATAATCATCATCATAGAAGCTATAATCATCATCTTCATCGACGATGATATCATCATCATCATCATCGATGCTATCAGATTTGCTATCAACTTTAGTACGATTGGGAGACACCACGGTACGGAATGCCTCTTCTGTTATTGATCTTATGCCATTTTCATCAGGCTCAACTTCCATTCCCTCTTTAGCTGGGTATCCGCATTGCCGCGCATGCTTCATTTGATCTATGACTCCACAGTCAATCGCATAGCTCACGGTGCATTCCAGGAATGTTTTATCGGTAATGCTTTCAGGGTTATCTGATAGCATTCTCATGAGACCTGAAAGCATGATATGAAACACAATCTTCAGGAATAGCATTATCTGTCTACATCAAAATTATCAAGAGCACCACGTGCTTTCATGAATAAGATTCTGCCGGCGCAAGAAGGACTACTTAGGTCTAAGAAAACTGAGGTCCACAATCACTCAACCCACTTCACCCTAGCTAGTTGCATTTTTGTATTGAAAATGTATAGATATATATCGTACCTGCAACAAGTCCATCACCAGATGCTGACATGTCGCCAGTATATGGAGTAATACGGGCATCCTCAAAGCCAAGCACCGCACCGTTGTGCTCTTTGGTGTAGTAGTGCACCTTGGAAGTTCCATTTGTCACAAACAAAACCTTGAGATTTTCATGCCAAAGTGGTTCAATGACTTCTGGTTCATAGTGCGGGAACTTAGAGCTGGCATTATTTCTGGTGTCAAATTCCTCAGTGGGCTTGATCCCACAAAGGAACTCAAGTTCTTGCTTAGTAACCTCAATAATATCTGCAAGACTCCACGCTACTTGTATAAATTGCTTGGTTTCCTCACTTGACTTCCACAGTGGCAACGGAAGGTTTACATCATAGAATACAAGTCCTCCGAGTTTCTTTGAAATTTTGACCGCCTGGAGAGCAACTGACCTTGTGTTCTTATCAAGCATAGAATGTGTGCTGAAGTAGAACATCTTTGCCTGCACCAGAGGTTTACCAATAAACTGATGCAGTGCCCATAAGAAAGAGTGGATTGAGTAATTAAAGAAACGCAGAGTGTCAAGCCAGTAACCTAACGAGATATTCAAGTGAACAGCACAAATGAAGGCAATTTTGTATTGTTAAAGATTGCAGGTAGCGGTATTTTCATAACGTAGGGAAGCTAGTTCTTTGGCGATAATGGCACATAAAAAACCACAACTGACAGTGGCATGGCATACGTGTTCTAAACATAAAAGAAGCTGCAAGTGAAAAATATCTGCACCCAACCACCATCAAAATGTCGTGGCATAAGAAATAGAAAGCAAAAGAATATAACTTATGGCAATTCACTTATTAGAGATACTTGAGGAGTAAACGTTGAGGTCCAAATTTTAAAGGGCAATAATAAATTCAGTTCCGGTGAAAAGTTTTCAGCCTACAAGACAGTTCAGTTACCAGAGCATCTGGTTGTTCTTTTTGATAATTCTACACTTGGAGGCTACTATAAGATCATTGTCAAACCTTTTTATCCTTATTCTTGAAACATCAACTTTTTATGAAAATTCAATATGTCTGTGTTTATGCCACTTGGGCGTGTATGTGTACACACACATTTGTTTTTATAGATGGATGTCACTCTATGAATATGATACTGAAACTTTACAATGCACACCGATTTCTCAGAATCAAGTAATTTTGCACATAGGAAAGGACCAAACAATTAAGAGTTGTGAATTTTATTTTTCTCCACCACCTACCTCCTTTAAGACATCGAGATTAATTTCTGACTTTGACAGAGAATCCTCTGCACAGGGTTTGGTGCATTTCGCTCTCAGGCGACCTCTCCTGGCAATCTTCATTTTTGAGAGTGCTGTTGGCCTCTTACTCTCGATGCGAAGTGATCGTGTTCGAACCTTGCTTTCATTGAGATATTCCAGCAGGCCCTCACCCAACTCATCATCTCCAAGCTTTCCCATGAAAGCAACCTTACCACCCAAGCTTGCCAGAGCAACAGCAACAGAGCCTGCACATCCCCCTGGTGCTCTAACAAACTTTTCGGGTTCCCATAATACATCCTTCATTCTCTCATGAATTTCATGATCTATGAGTCTGTTGGCTGGCCTTCCTGAAGGCACAAAAGCACTTTGAGCAGCTCCAAAGCAACAGACAAGGGGAGGCAAACCATATGTGTAGCTAATATCTTCTCCACCATGGTTTTCCAATAGCAGGTCAATATCAGTCTCCTCCTCCTCCTCCTCCTCCTCCTCTGTCGCGACATACGAGAAAAATGAAGAATCCTCAGTGTCACTAATATCAGATTCACTCCCTTGATCTTGGACGTCCTCATCGTTAGTCTGTTGGGTCTTCTTTCTCCTTGGGACCTTCTTTGTTTCAGCTATGGAATGATGAAAACAAGATTTCAGCCCTCATGAAGCAAAATATGTACTTTATTTTTTTTCTTTTAAAAAAGAGAAAAGTCAAAAGCAAACACAAGAGAAAGAGAGAAATGATATTAGAAGAAGTGTTACTCTTTTTGGCGGAAGTGGTGCGAGTGGATGGTTTCTTCCGAGTTGTTTTGGAAGTCCCAGTTCTTCTAGTTGTCTTGGTTTGGACAGGAACAGTAGTAGTAGTAGTAGTAGTAGTAGTAGTGGGTTCATCATTATTTTCCTCTACGGCTAGATTCTGCGCAACCTTCTTCCTAGAGGTTGCCGCGACAGCCCATTTATTCGGCAAGCTAAAGTCTTGAACTCTAACCAAGTGGAATGAGGGAAAATTTGAGCAATTGGAAACATGGCACCTGCATTTTTATAATTCAAAGCAAATCAAAAACACAGACCAAAACCCAGACACAAATTTACACAAAAGCATCATTAGAATGGGATTTTATTATATAATTGAGTGGGTGAGACATGAAGATGCCATGGACACACCTGGGGGGCAACGAGAACAAGTGAGTGAAAGTGAGAGACGACGAAGACATGGAAGCAGAAGCAGCAGCAGCAGTAACTGAAGCAGAGACAGTAGACGTAGCAGCAGGTCTCAGTCCCAGTTCTGGATAAGAAAGGCAAAACCTTTGATGGCAGGGTTTAACTAAAAAAGGATGGGAAAAGAAGAAGGATTTGGAGTTGGAGTTGGACCCTTCTTTCCTTCTTTTGAGAGAGGAAGAGGAAGGGTTTAAGCTTCAGTACTACTTCCCATTCTCTCACTCTCCCTCACAATCAAAAAGATAAACCCACAAGGGGACAAGTTATCGCCCCAAAAGCATTTTAGAGTTTGGCAAGTAGACATTTTTCCCTCTGGAAAAGATACAAAAAAGAAAAATAATAATAATAATAATAATATTACTACGTTTTTTTTTATTCAAATAATATTACTAGTTATAAGTTTATAGAACTTTTAAAGTTTTGGCCAAAAAAAAAAAACAAAACTTATAAAGATAATTAAACCTACAAGATAAACGGCCCACTCCCAGGCCGAGAGCGTCATCTTTTCTTCAGCCATAGCACTAATCTCTTCTCTTCCGTCAAACATTGGTCGTAATTTTGTAGCCGACTGTTTGTCTAGTAAAGAGAGCTATTTTCCTCCAAAATAAATTTAGAATCATACCTGAACCCCGCAACTTTTATATATCGTTCTTATTAGCTGATGATATGCTATACGTCTTTCAGGAAAGAAAAATTATATACACCCTACTAATTTTGTACTCAGGATTTGAACCTTGATGGTCTTTATCCTTTCCCATCAGATTCCACTAATTGGTTGTACTAATTGCATTTTCCTTTCTCTTTTTTTTTTTCTATTTAAATCTAATTTGCATTTTCCTATTGGGGTTTGCTAACTTGCTTTGGTAGCCGGAAAAAAAAAAAACAATGATATTGGTACCATTATCTATTGATAAAATAAAATTAAAAGGTGGTATTATGCAGAAGATAATAACAACAATAATATTTACTCTGTTGTAGAAAGTTGGTGAAAATAAATTAACGAATGTAAGAATGGACTCCCTAATTTCATTTGCTCACTTAGCTAGCTAGTCAAAGAAACTCCATAAAAACGATTTTTACCCGGGCTGTAAAAGTCTATCTACCGTGATTTACTGTTGAATTAATCTTGGGTAATTAATTCAAGGTAAATCGGGAGTTGTTTTTCGAAACCGAGAGTTTTCCCGCGGATTTTTCGAACCTAAGTTGGTATTTTTCGGGTTTCGGAATTTCTCGGAAAATCACACCGGAAAATAACTAAGGAGGTATCAGTTATTTTCTGGTGCGGATCGGACCCGCTTGTATTATTGATCTCACATGATTAATAGTTTAATCACAGGTTTTACAGTGCACAACCGGTTTATAAAAAGAGAAGAGAGCAGAAGGTGAGGAAGAGAAGAATGTTTTTCTGTGTCTTTTGGTTCAAATCATAATAATGGATTAATAAAGAATTGTGATGAGGATGTCGATCCTCGGTATTTTGGTTAGGGATGTCGATCCCTGTGACTTGGTTTTTATTGACGGTATTATAATTGTCACGTGGTAAGTAGAGGTACGACCGGATGGTTAGAGACTGTTTGTGGTGGCCATGATCTGGGTTCGTGTGATAAGCATGTATATGCTTGGGATGTCTATCCCGGTTTGTTATTTTTGGGATGTCTATCCCTGGGTTCTTTTTGATCTGGCACCAGGAACAGGTTGATAACCTGGTACGACCCTAGCTTACCAGTGACGGGGCCCGGAAAGATAAAATTGGATAATTGGTTTTATTTGAGTCTTTTGGTTTAACTGTTGTTTTTGGACTTGAGTAATACCTAGTGTCCATATTGATCGTCTTTCCATTGTCGTGAGCACTTCGGACTCACCCCTCACCTGCGGGCTTTCATCCCGTAGGATGAGTTGTTTCATGTACAGGTTTGGTGCATTCCAGACAGGCTGCGACGTTTCCCTTAGACGGGCTTGGATCCATAGTTTGCATTTATGCGTACAGTGTTAGTTATTTAAAGTCTTCCGCTGTGCATAGTTTTTTTCTATTATTGGGCCATTGGGCCGGTTTTATTATTATTGATGTTTATTATTATGGGCTGTCGAGCCCGAGTTATTGTGGTTCACACTGTATGCTTGGGTTTATTTGATTGGGTTGTCACAGTTCCAGCTCGTGTTTACTGTGTACGGTAAATTCGGGTCGGGGCGTTTCATGTCTCGTCTAAAACTTGAGGACTTAAATAATAGAGTGCCTTGATCAAAATAAATAAATAAATAATAGAGTGCCCTCCGGGCACAGGACCTCAATATCTCCCGCTGTGATTTCAAGTATGAAATTAAATGTATTTTTTGTTTATGAGATTTAAATTATAGGTTTTGTGTCTCAACTCCCAGTAGTATTTGCAGCCTTCCAACTGGAGCCCGGAGCAAAATCAGCAGCCCCCCCCCCCTTTAGGGGCAAAAGGATATGCAATCTCAATAAGCTGGATTCGTGAAATGTTAAAAAAAAAATAAAAATTGCTCTACTTTCTGCGCAAGTAAATGAATCCAACCACCAAAGAAGTGGCAACAACGGCAACAGGAAGCGCCCAATAGTGCTTAGTGGATAGGGCAATGAGCTTCTGGTAGTGTTCTCGTTGCTTCTCCGGCACAATTTTGAGCTCTGGCAAAACAGTGGCCGATTCGTCTAGCTCACCAATGCAAAAACCTTCCATCTGTTCCCTGGCACTTCTGCTATGTCCAGCATCCTCAAACTCATCTGTTGCGTCTTTCCCTTCAACGAAACCACAGATGCCAATTAGAGCTTTTCACTCGATAGCTTTCAATTACATTTTTCCAAAAAGGTGAGAAAATACCAGTTGCAGCAAGGATAACGTCGTCTCCTCCTGGGTGCTCGTCCAAATATGAGCTCACATCATATACCTAATTGACAGAAAGACATCATCAGAAATAAGAGTAGGAATCTGTGTCATTTTTTAAGTCTGACAAATCCACAACATTTATAGGTCAGCAAAATCAAACATAACATAACATAAAAGGAAAGTTCAACCATAAAAGTATACAGCAGAAAAAGGAACAAAAATAAGAAAGAAAGAAACTTCCTGTATAACTAATATCATTTTCAAAAGCATACAAGCTCATGGTCTCAACCCGGGCTCATGTCATTGAAAATTATTTACTTTCCAGAAATGTCATACACTAACTCCGGAATAGAGTATTTTCATCTGAAAGCAAAGGGGTGGTGTGATATGGAAACTAAAACACTGAAAACACGCAAATCATGGTCATTCACGCCATTGAGTAGAGATGATAAAGCACCAGTTAGGGTGAAAAACCAAAGTATAGTCTCAAAGCAGTCAGTTAACTTCTTTGTTCTGAACAATATAGAAGACACATATGGAGACGCATGATTGCAAGAGGCACACACACACAAATTACAATTAAAAACGGGTCAATCATATTTTTGATCCTTGTGTTTATCCATTTGGACATTTTTCATCCCTGTGTTGATTTTTTAGGACATTTTTCATTTTTTTCAGATTTTCCAAAAAGAAAATGCTGACATGTCAATTAAAAAACTAACATGTCAGCTATCTGGGCCCACATTAAACTAAAAATACGCAACTCAAATCACACCATCCAACCCGTTTTTGCCTGTGGGTTTTGGGCTGGGTGTTTTCAAGTTAAATTTGGGCCCACATAGCTAATGTGTTAGTTTTTTAATTGACACATCAGCATTTTCTTTTCGGAAAATCGGAAAAAAATGGAAAATGTCCCGAAAAATCAACACAGGGATGAAAAATGTCCATTCTGTAACACAAGGATGAAAAATGCCCAAAGGCATAAACACAAGGATCAAAAATATGATTGACCCATTAAAAACACATCATCAATTTTTATGAATGGATTGGGGTTAAATCACTCAAATACATCCATATCCCATCCATAAGGTGGCAGCCCCAGTGACATAGAATGGAGAATGATAGGACAGAGAATAAATTGAATAATGTAACAGAAATCTATACAGGAGCAAGAAAGTAGAGTTGTTTTATTAATTGCTAAATCTCTTTTGACTACTTAGACTACAGCTTACTAACAAACCATAACCCAGAATGACCCTACCACAAACATGACACGTACAAAATTAACAGACCCACACCAGACAAAAGCAACCACCTGTCTCCTCAACTAGTATGACAAGCTATACAAAATGACCTATAAGTATAACAACTACTTCCCACTTCAGAAATCCTTGTCCCAAGTATTAAAAAAATCTGGAAAAGGTCAGGAACAAACTGAAGAAATTGGGCTTTAATGAAAGAAAAACCTTCCCATGTGGCTTCTACAGGCGCCATGTTTGACACTACTAAACCAACATTTGATCGCATGTTCATTGTTGCTTGGCCATAACCTGCTACACAGCATTGCCTCTGGTTCCTAAACAGCTTGCCCATCCTACCAAATCATTGATAAATCTCGAGAGACTATTACAATCCTCTTCTTAGGATTCCTTTCCAACATTGAAACATAGAAAACCCGATGAATAGCAAGCCTGGAAGAAGTTCCAACCTGTTAGGCACAGCTCCCACTCTCTCAAGTACTTTGTAGGACTAAATTCCTCCGGATTGCTACTGTAGGACTGCAGCTTCAAATATACCAAATCCCCAACAGCTCTCAGTTTTGTTCTTAACAGCATAAAACTCCATCCTCCCTTTTGCATCCTCCAACTGCTCCTTGAGTGAGCAAGTTAGTTTTTCTCACACTCTAGCCCAATCTTCAATAGATGCAACCAACACAATAAAGGGATCAACAGTCTGACGATTATGCATTATACCGCCATACACCAAGCAGCAGCCAACTTCTTTGCTGCTTTAACTTTTGAAAAGTGAAACATCTCAACTCAAGTATATCTGATATCTCCAAACATCTATTCGGCCTCTCAGTCTGCCCATCCACCTGTGGATGGTAGGCAATACTTTGTAATTTGACCCCAGTAGCTTGAACAATTCCAGCCAAAATGTACTCGTAAACATCTTGTCTGTCATTCAGAATACTATAGGGTAAGCCAATTTTTTCAATTTCATCCACAAACGATTAAACCACACTGTTGGCTCAATAGGATGTGACATAGGAAGAACGAGTGCATATTTTGTAAGTCTATTCACCACCACCAATATGGTATCACAGCCTTCAGAATTAGGCAATTCCTTAACAAAATCCATGATTATGTCACTCCAACAACTTGGTGGTATTGGTAACGAAGTGCCATAACCCTGAATAAGGCCCATCCTCAAACTTACATCTGAATATCACACACCTGAATTGACAGTAGCACCAGCTGTCTCATGCCTCTCTAGTAAAAAAACTACTTAAGTGCCATTAATGTTGCCTGCACTCCACCATGCCCTCCAATATTTGATGTATGCACACTCTAAATGACTATATCATGCAAATGGCAATTACTGACAGTATACAACCTGCCCTTGTAATGCAACAAGCCATGTTCCAAGTAAAAATGTGGTACTGTCCCTTGATCTATAGTTAAAGCTACAATCCACTATTTTTTGCCTTTGAATCGCCCTCATAACTTTGCATCATTTCTATAAACCATGTTGGAATCGAATCTCTTTGGGTTTAAACTATCCACTGTCTAACTCAGGACTTCAGATTATGCAACGATTCCATAGATTTGCCTAACTAGGATTTAGTCAGTCATCGATGTCAAATGTCCAACTCAAGGCCTTAGACTGGTCGATGCTCAAACATAGAAAGAAAAAAAGAAAAAAAATATAAGAGAGACTACCAAAAGTCTGATAGGTTAGCTTAATTGGGGTCTAGACTGTACTCGATGCATAATTTGGGGTTTAGACTACCCATGCCCAACTTGGAGCTTAGACTACCCAATGTCTAACTCAGGACTTAGATTACCCAAAGGTCTAATAGATTTACCTAACAGGAGTTTGTGCAGTATCCAATGTCTAATTAAACTCTCCGACCAATGTCTAATTAAACTCTCCGATGTTTAACATTAATGGGGCCATAGCTCAGTCCCTTTCTGATTGAGCCAGTATTGCTACGTTGAAGAGGAATAGAATCACACCCCCACATAATTGGATTACCTCAAACACACTCAACATACAACAAAGGAACCAGGGCTCAAGTTCTATTTCACTGGGTCGCCATTGACATGCCAAAAAGGAACTCGACCCTTCTTTCATTGAATTACCTCTGACATACTGAAAAGACAGACAATAAAGCCAGAGCCTAACCTCTCTCTAATCGGGTCAACATTGTCGCGTCAAAGCTAAACCCTATCCACTGGGATTGGATTACCTTGACATTCTTTTCTACAAATTTTGGCATTTTTTTTACTGCCAAAAGGTTACTTTTTTGTGCCTTTTTCTCACACTTCTACTGCTCGCTTCCGATAATCATCCTCTACATTCCTGATCCTCTAATTCCCGAAATATGAAAGATTGTAAGGATTTTTTGGGTACCTGGTGCTCGGTTCCTCCTTATTCACAAAATACAGACAAAATTTGGAATCTTATACCAGTAAGTCTAACAGGTGAAGGCTGCCTTTTGCAATCGCCATGCAGGAGGCCTCTAGTTCCCATTGCTATCATGCTTACACAGTCTACAACAATTTGTCAATCTGACAGCGTATCAGTTAGGCTACTCCGTTGATTTGGATTTCCTCTCCCAAAACCTCTACCTCTTCCCTCCATGGTCAGATATATTCACCCGGCTACCAATTTGATGCAAAATAGATTATAGAATATAGAGTAGAAATCAAATAACAACCTTCTGCTAAATAGACAGTTAGCATGATTCTAGAATAATAGTTTCAAAATTTATGAATGAAAAGCCTCTAAGTTCATGTTTAGTCAAAGAAATAATAAGGTTACTGAAACTATAGCCAAACTAACCTATTTATACTAGTGTAACCCTTAAACACTTAACAAACCCCTAGTGTTACAGTTCCATATGAATGTACCGCTTCTGCGTTCACTACTAGAAATCACAGTTTACTAACACACCCATGAATAAATTAAATAAAACAACAAAGTAAATGAAACATGAAATAATAAAGCTCCTACATTATACAGGAGATTTGCATATTGCTAGTCCAAGGAAATTCAGTCAATGCCGCAGTTAGGGATACCTATAATGCAAAGGCAATTCAACCATTTTGGGCCTCTTAGGACTTCATCTATAAAACAACCTTTAAGATTTGACGACTCTAAACTATTCTTCGACTTTTACTTTGGCAAATGCAAGTTTTACCAAACAGTCAAGAGGTTAAAGTTAATTTATTAACCTCCTTGTGCAAGTAACTCTTAGGCTTTAGAAACTTCAAAAAGCAAACAAGCAAAAAAGCAACTTTTACGCAAATAGGTTTATTCAGCTAAAGCATTTTGTCAGTTATGTAAGAAACGAGCATTAGGAACCCTTTTTCCCATCAATAAATGACGCCATACTAAAAAGGATACTAAAATGCCAAAGTTGGGACTCATTTCTCATTACAGACGAGATGACAAGCAGTGTCCAATCTGCCTCAGTTGATTAGAGGAGAAAATAAATGTATAAAGAGCAACACAATTCAAGCTGTACTCTGTTCTTGATAATAACCCATGAAAACCGAGTGCAACGAAGCGTCTACCTCAACAAACAACTAGAGCAAGGAAAACAAGCAGGTTCTCAAGAATAATGCTTTTTCATCTCGGAAGAAACTGAGTGTGATCGGTATATCGAACAGAGCAGAGATTACAGAAATCAAATTGTGACCAATGGACTTGTAGCTCATTGGTACTCTTGCAAAGGAAAGAGGGTTGAGGTCTCAGGTTCAAGTCCCACCTTCAACGTCAACTAGTATCCCTCCAGGAGACTGGTCCCACACATAGTTTTGAGTTTCAGGTTATTTTTTCTGTACTACACAAGCTGCTGAACAGTGGTAGTTTTCCGATATTCAGAATGCTAGGATGCTGTCATGACACCACAGACTCAGAATTGGGTATCTTTTATTAGTAAATTCTCCAAACTTAAGAAACCTAATCCTATCCAGAACCATAATAGTATTTCCCCTACACATATCAAAAAGAAAAGAGAGAGAGAGAGATCGGCTTTCCCTATCATCATGCATCTCATAGGGATTCCAAATCGCTTATATTCAAGCAAACCAAAGCAATAATTTTAATTCTAGGGCAAAAGATGGAAGGAAGCCACCATGAGGAAAAAGATGGAAGTCCAAACCGGGAGTGCATTAGAATAGAACAGAATTGAATTGAATTGAATACACAATGGCACATAGAATTGCATGATGTGACCAACTTAACGAGACCAATTCCACAAGTAAGTTTATGCAGAAGAGGGAGGAGATGCACAGAAGAAGACGAGCAAGAGAATAGTTAACAGAAACGACAAAGGGGGGCAAAAAGGGCAACAACACAGAATCCGCGCAAAAGTGAGCGAGTAGAGGAAGAAGAAAAGGCAGAGACAGAGATACAGACCTTTCCATCAATAACGATCCAACAATCATCCTTGGTGTTGTGTTCACTCACCTCCTGCATTGAGCAGAGCTTGGTGAGTGTCGGCATCTCTCTTTCTTTCTTTCTTTCTTTATTTTGTATCTAAGACACGACTATCTACGACTATGACTATATTAATTTATAAAAAGAGCTCCTTTGTTGACTTGCAGGTGAACAGCACCCTTTATATACTGCGTGTTTAATGGTTATCTTCTTTTCCTTTTTCTTTTCTTTCTTTGGCTTTTTTTAATTATTATCAACTAGTTTTTGTGCACTTGTTATTACTGTATTTTTTTAAATGTCAGAAAGTTTAATGTTATATCTTCACTATATTATTTTACATAACTTGAAAGAAAAAAAATATTATTAAAATGTAGTGTATATAATAATTGTAGCAATAATATTCTTCAACCTATTCGTAACATTCAATATTATATTTTTAATGAGAAACTTATATATGTGCATATAAAACAAATAAAGTGTGCCTTAAATAGTAATTATAATAATAATATTTTTTAGTTTACTAATAATAATTAATTTTTTTCTATCTTGACTTTTCTCAAAATTTCAATACAAATTAAGTTTTCTTTTTAAGTTTAATTCATAAAATTAAGGTATTTAATTATTAACTAGTGTTAATTAATTACTTACCCTGAATTTTAAAAAAAATGATTAGTTGTTGTAATATATTCTACAAGTATTAATAAGAAAATTTAAGCCCTTTGTGCTAATTATATTTACATTTTCAATAATATTAGGGGTAAGGGTGTGTTATTAACATGGAAGATGAGGATATTGATCATCTGTTTGCCCTGTTTCTTATTCTAGGGCAGTCTGGCCTCTCCTAGATGTGAATATGGATTTCTTTCTCTCTCATGCTTCCTTTCCGGATTGGTTTGATGCTTGTGCCGAAGGGGTGGTTTATCTGTGGGTTTATTTGTGGTTGTGTGTTGGTGGCTTTGGCGTGCCCGAAGCAGGGCAGTGTTTGAGGATGCAGTGGAGTATCCTCCGGCGTTGGTGGTTCGAGCGCGGCAACTATCTACTGAGTATGCTGCGGTCTGGGATGCGTTGGGTTCAGCACATTCTCCTCGACGAGATTTACTTGTATCGTGGCAGTGTAACAGCCCGGGTAATTTTTACGTTTTTACCGTCATCGTAAAATTTATTTTATAGATATTTACCATTAAAATTAATCTTGGGTAATTAATTTATGGCAATTCGTGCATCAGATTCCGAAACCGAGCCTTGTCCCACGCTCGGGATTTTTCTGCGGATTTTCCGGACTAAGTTGGAATTTTTCGGGTCCAGGAATCTTCAGGAAAGTCAGGATTAACCCGGAATTATCGGACCAGAAATTAAGTCAAGGGGGTACATTAGTAATTTTCTGGTCCGGACAGAACCCGCCTCACATGCTGCACAGTGTGGAGGCTGCAGCCGCCATTCACTGTGAGCATGTGAATGACCAGTAATTTGCCCGTGCTTCACCAGTTGAATGACCATGACCATTACCTGTATTCTTTTTCTTTCTTCTGCCTCTGCATACCACACCATCAGCTCCTCTCCTCTTCTGCAAACTCACCTGTAAACACTCACTCTTTCCCTGCAAAAACACACTGCCTAGAACCAAACCTTCCCCTCCCTTCACAAAATCAACCAGGAAAAGTAAGAAAAAAAATACAACAAAGGCACACACACCCACACGCTGCCGTTTCACCCATCTTCCCCTCCTTTCCTATTTATTCTTTCTTTTCTTTTTGTTTTTTTTTCCTCCTCTCCTGCCGCCACCAACCACTCGTGGCCGAGAACCACCTGCCGCCACCCATCTCTTCCCTTCCTCGCTCGCCCCGTCACGCAGCAGGGACGAGACCGTAGCACGCCGCCCGAGCCCGCGACCCTTCTCTTTTCCTTCTCCGGTCTTCCTCACCGCAGACCCGTCGAGCAACCATCGGACCCGCCTCCTTCCTTTTGCTCGCCGACACCGCAGCTGCACCGCGACAACGCCACACCTCGTATCGCCCGGTCTCCTCTTCGCCGTCACCTCGCGCCGCCGTGTTGCCGACAGCCTCGCCATTCGTTGCGCCGCCGACCGCGTGCCCAAGGTGAGCAGCAGACCCGTGGACGACCCGGACAAGTCTCAGGGTCGGGTACTAGGCTGCGCGGGCTCCGGGCCGAAAGTGGCTTGGGCCTGTTATGGTCTGGGCCCTGACTTGGGTCTGGACTTGTAGCTGGGGCTGGGTTGGGTCTAAGAAATAGGAACGGGCTGCATTATTTGGGGCCAGTCCAGTTTAAAAAAAAAAAGAATTAAAAAATATAAAATATGGAAAATAGGAATTAAAAGGAAAATAATATTCTGGAAAATAAATAGATATAATTTTGGGAATAATTAGTGTTCTGGGAAATATAAATGTAATAAACAATAGAAGAGTAATTAAATTGAGGAGATAATCATGGAAAAATAATAATAACAATAATAATAGTAATTAATAATTTTGGAAAGTACATACTTGTAGAAATAAACATGGAAAGGGTATTATCAAAGTAGGAATTGTACTAGAATAGTATCCGGGTATAGGTATAAGTATAGTATTATTTTAGACACTGGAAATAAATGGTGAATGATGATGATGATAGAAAATAGCCCGGGGGAGTAACCGAGACGAATCCGTATTTAATTTCCGGTATACAGTAGTAGCATGACATTGCATATCACTTATGTGTGCATATTATTTGCTTGATATAGGAGTTGATAATGAGCAGATACCTGAGGAACCGGATTTGGAGTCTGTGGGGCATTTCCAAACTTGATAATCGGCTAAGGTGAGGATGGATAACCTTGGATATATGCCTGTAGTACTGTGTTTGATTTTGTTGTTTGATTGAACCGCTGAATTGATTATTGACTGTTATATAATTGCTATGGAACTTGTTGATGGATATTGTTTGCTATCTGATTGCTGTGGATATTGCTGTGATGTTGCTGGTTTGTGATGTTGGATTGTGAGTAACCATTGAGCTGTTAATTGTGAGTATTTAGTGATATGAAATCGTTGGCTGGTTGAGCTTGAGAAATAATCTGAGATGATAAAAAAAATTGAATAATTGATGATAGAGTAGTGGAATTGGAATTGAATTTGAGATGATGATATAATTGTCACGTGGAAAGTAGTGGTACGACTAGATGGTTAGAGACTAGTTCTGTGGTGTCATGGCCGGTTTGGTTGGTTGATGGGGATGTTGATCCCGGATTTGTGATATTGGGATGTTGATCCCGGATTTGTGATATTGGGATGTTGATCCTGGATTGTTGGTATTGGGGATGTTGATCCCGGATTGTGATTTGGCCTGGCATCCAGAATTAGTTAATAACCAGGTACGACCCTAGCTTGTCCAGTAACAGGGCTCGGAAGATAAAATTGGTAATAAAAATAACTAAGCATTCTTTTGGTATTGGCATAGTTGTTTATGGTAGTTTTCTTATGTTGTGATTGTTTGTGCTTACTGTTGAGATTGTTGTGCTTACTTTGAAAGTATTACGGTTGAATATATATCTCTGTTTATCTTTCGTCGGTGAGCACTTCGGACTCACCCCTCGCCTGCGGGGTTTCATCCCGTAGGTTTTGTTGCTTCGTAGTTCAGGTACGATGTACGTTGGCTGCTGCTTTCTTCTCCACCTGACTCCGGATCCATACCTCCGCTGTATGTGCATTTAAGTCTTCCGCTGCTGTGTCGTATATGTTGTTGTATTGCTGCTATCCCTTATTGCTTTGGTGTTGTCTAATTGGGTTATGTTGTTGTTAATATGAGTGGATTGAATAATGGTCCCCGAGTATGAGCGACAACTGTAATATACGGTGTGCTGTTGTATTTGGATCTTCTGAGTAATATTTTACTACATTGTACTGCCTGAGCTGTTAATAACAATAGTTTCGGCACGTGTTTACTGTGTATGGTAAATACGGTCGGGCATTTCAGGCAGCCTCCGGCTTTGGACTGGGTGAAAGTTAATGTGGATGGTAGTTCTTTGGGTAATCTGGGGGTGTTGGGTACTGGTGGTATTATTCGTACTCACCTTGGAAGGCGGTGTTGTGGTTTTTCGGCTTCATTGGGTGTCACTACCAACCTGGTGGCTGAATTATGTGCTGTCCGACAGGGGCTATTGTTGGCATGGGACAAGGGCTTTGGTAGGGTGGTTGTGGAGGCAGATTCATTGGAGGCTTTACATTTAGTTTAGTCTAATGTGCCGCCAGTTCATCCTTCTTATGCATTGTTGGTAGATATTGCGGCACTTCGGACTTGATCATGGAGCTGTACTTTTGTGCATGTCTTGAGGGAAGAAAATTTCTGTGCAGATTTTCTTGCCAAGATGGGTGCTCGACAGATTGCTCGGTTGGTTGTATGGGAGAACCCTCCCTCTGGTCTGCAGCAGTGGCTCTTAGCTGATGCTGCTGGGTGGCATGTATTATCTAATTAATTTATTAACATATCATTTTTCTAAACTCATATTTATCATGTCTCGTCTTTTTTTTCATATTATCTCATATTTATTGCCATTCACTTTTTATCTTTTTTCTTCTTTTTTTTCTCAACTTTCACGAATCGTATGTGTTTTTTTGTATTTTTTTTAAGAAAAAACAATTCAATCACTTTCTTTTCCCTTTTTCCTCACTTATTGTCTCTATGTTCCATATAAATCCTAATTTTTAAAATATAATTCCCCAGACCTCATTTCAAATCATTAACCCCTCAAAATTCCTTAGCATGAAGGATTTGTACCTAATCTCAAATAAATAATATAAGCACTGCTCTTTGAACAATTAATCCATCACATTCATTTGGCTTTCTTTATAAATCAAGTAGAGTATTATTTAAATTCTAAAATTTACTTTCAATTTACACCCTTAAAAAAAGAAAAAGAGATAGATTTTTCTTTTGGTTCTCGATACTATGTAATTGTAATATCAGATTTCAATTTTCATAGAATGAAGGAAAAGAAAGAAACTAAATCACATGGTATTCCACATGTTGGCCCAAAAGTGCCTAAGAGGGGAGGGGTGAATTAGGCTTTGAACTTTTTTGGACAGAAAAGATTTGGTTTTTGCGATACCAACTCTTTATAGCGCTTGGTGAGTGTTGTGAAGCAAGAATGCGAGTAAGGGGAGTAAGAGAGAATGAACACAAGTGATTTAGAGTGGCTCCCTTCACTAGGTACTCTATTACCTAAAGGTTCCTCCCTTTAGGATTTCAAACACTCACTATTCTTAAGTTTTTGCGGGTTCAACCTTAACCTTTACAATCACAAGCTTTTCTAGCCTAAGCTCAAACCTTTACAAGCTTTTCACAGGCTAAGCTCTAGCCTACCCTCAAATCTAATCCTAGACTTGAGTACCCAACAAAACTAAAATAAGTCTTGTTTACAAATCACCCTTTGAATGTGTTTTGTAATTTAAGTAGAAAAACCAGATCAGATACCAAATCTTTAAGCTCAAGTATACACTCAGATTTTGCACAATAGCTGGGATAAATCTTTAGAGGCGTAATGGACCCTCTTTATAAAATCTGAGTGTGGAGGAAACAGCTGCAACGGATCCTTGTACTCTTAGTTGACTTCAGTTCATCAAAGCATCAGTTTGGTACCGTTGCACCATGTCAACTCCTTGGTTGCAAAGAACTATCATATCTGGAAAGTTTGGACCACCTTTTTGAGTTGAGCAGGAGTTAGGTGCGAAAGTCTTCTACACTTTCATAAAATCTTCCCTCTTACTTGTTCATCAATTCAAACCGTTGAAAGTGGGTTTTAATTGCTTGAAGGACCACACGCAACTTGCACAAAATGTTGAAAGTGACAGCTCGCAAATATGGTTGCAACAAAAACCATCTGGCGTGTTTCAGAGATATAGTTTTAGCAAAAACCATAATTCTTCCTGTAAACTAAAATCAACACAAGGAAGGCTAAAAGCATACTTGTAATTTGTTAGCCATCAAAACCAAATGTTCACTATGGTTAATCACGATTTAACACTAAGGAGTGATTAACCTAATTTTTGGTCAACACCACAAAATTGAGTCAATAATTTATGCCTTTGATTTTTTGCGAAATCACATGCAAAAGCCTGGCATTCTATCTTTGTTATTATCTTAATATGCTTATTTGTGATTTTATCTTTCTTATTATCTTAATATGCTTGTTTGTGATATTTGTTTCATGTGTTGCCACAAATATATTGTGAGAGATATGCAACATTGTATTGATAAAAATATGCAATATTGTGTTGTAAGATTCTTATAACAATAACCAACACTCTTTCTTTCCCTCATCTTTAAAATAAAAAGTTTAGCTATTAGGAGATTACCTAGTTTCCCAATCCCAAAAGTTTTGATGTTAAGGCAAATTAGATTTATTCCACAAAGAGTATATTGTTGTTATATTCTAGGTGTAATAAATGAGATTTTTACATTTTTTTCTCTCTATCCAATGGCTCTTGTCACTTTTGTTTTTTTAAATAAGGATAATGTAGTTTTAGTATAATATAGATTCTTAAAATCACACCAATAAATGTATTATTTAATTAATGTATGGCGACGAGTGAGAAGAAGAGGTGGGTGGTGACAGGAGAGAAGAAAACCTTACCTGGTTTCGAAGAGGGAGAGCAGAGAAGAGAGAGCCGGAGACTGAATCGGGTTTGGGATTTTTTTTGGAAGGAAAAGGAGGTTTTGATGCTAGTTATTTGGGAATTATGAAAAATGAGTGAGGGTATAAAAGTCTGAAAGTCGGAGTCCAACGCGCCTGGACTCCGAGGCCACACCTTTTCCTGTGGCTTCGAGTCCAGGCCCGAGTACCACGATCAAGGGACTCGAGTCTATGAAAGTCCAGATGGACTCATCCCAAGTCCGTTCGCCAAACGCATACTCGAGTCCAAGTCCACCCAAGTCCGCATGGACTTGGTCCAAGTCCCCTGAAACAAATGGTGCCTAAACGTCTAAACTTTTGGAATTTAGGACTTAATAATTAATAAAAATAAATGTCGTAGAACTAAAATAACTAATACAGAAGGTGGAAGGTGGAAGGTTTTTCATGGAAAACAGAGTCCGGGTCGTAGGCTCAACTTCTTAAGAGAGATCATCGTTTTCGTCCTGAGGCGCCGCTGATCTGATGGCAAATACTAGGGTTTTAGATAGTGGGATTATGTTATTTATAGGGTTTATTTTAGCCCCCTTCTTATGTTTCGGTAAAAAATCGGTCTTTGACCCCAATACATTTTAACAACTTTTACTACTCTTTTGTTACTATCTCTCTTCCCTAAAATCTTCTTTCAAAACAATAAAAAAAAAAAAGAAAGGAGGATCTGTATCACTAAATGCATATCAATACATATATTATCTTAATATGCTTGTTTGTGATATTTATTTCGTGTGTTGTCACAAATATATTGAGAGAGATATGCAACATTGTATTGTTAAAAATATGCAATATTGTGTCATAAGATTCTTATAACAACAACCAACACTCTTTATTCCTCTCATTTTTAAAATAAAAATTTATGTAATTAGGAGATTACCTAGTCTCCCAATTCCAAAAGTTTTTATGTTTAGGCAAATTAGATTTATTCAACAAAGAGTATCATGTTGTGATATTCTAAGTGTAATAAATGAGATTTTCTCATTTTTTTCCTCTATCCAATGACTCTTGTCACTTTTTTTTTAAAAAAATAAGAATAATTTGTAAATCTGATGATGATTAAGTTTGAGATTAATAGCTAATTAAACTAGATTACTCTAATTAATGATCATAATGCAAATTGAATAAGGCTATTCTATTAAATGTTCATAATAAAGCTAACTCATTTCATTTACCACTTAAGTATGTTTTGATTATGACAAACCCCAGTACTCTATATTTGTGAATTAGCAAATCTCTACAGCCTATGAATCCGTGATCTGCAAGCATGGAGGGTTGGAGTAAGTGGGATTGGAGAGTGTGGTTAGTGGACATGTAATGTCACTATCACCAAATTATTTTATACTACTAATGCCTTTACAACTCAATCTCTCTAAGTCAATAATCCTAGGACTCTACAAACTCTGCAGTTTGACTAACCTGATTAAAGACATCACAACGGATCCCTAAGTCAGAAAGATTCAAACTTTTGGGTCCAACCTAGGACTTGGCTAAACATGGGCAGACCTGTCAGATGAATGGCATGATTCAGACCAAAGCGTGAAAGCGACCACAGGGAGATTTGAACGTTACCACTCTGGTCTCAGTCAAAACGAAACAGCTGTCTGCTGAGAGTGACACACAACGGTTTGAATTTCTTGGAAAGGCCTATCCCATTGTGTCTCTATAAAAGGCTGATGATACCATGAAGAACTTCAGAGTTGCATACTAAAATCCTGAGTCTAAGCAGAAAAGTTAGCCATCTATAACAGTTCTCAAGAGAAGCTAAAGTGAGAGAAAAAGTCTTATGAGTGTGTACACTTTGTAAGGCAACCTTTGGAAAGCAAAGTCAATTGTACTTAGTGATAGTTGCTGTTTTACAGTGATTGTGTAAAATCAAAGCTTGGGTAAGCTTTGTGGTGAGTATTTAGGTTTAAGTTGAGCCTAGTGAAAAACTTGTACCAAGATTTTTGGTTGAACCCGTAAAAGCCATAATAGTGAGAGTTAGAAAATCTCAAAGGGGGGATCCTTGAGTAATGGAGGTAGTCCTGTGTGGCAAACCACTATAAATCGTGTGTCAAAATATCTCTAATCTTTTCTCCTTGATTTCTAACTAGTTTGGCAATTAGAGTTCTTAAGCACAAAACTCTGATACCAACACGCTTTGGCATTAGTGACGCCAATGTAGGTTTTAATCTGAAAAGCTAATTCACCCCCACTCCCCTGCAACTTTGGGCCAACATAATTTAGTCTTAATATAATATAGATTCTAAAAATCACACCAATTAAATGTATTCTTTAACTAATGTGTGGATTCCTTAAAGGTCAAAACTTTTGGAAATGAGGAAATATTTAGGACTTGATAATTAATAAAAATAAATGCTACAGAACTAAAATAAGTTTTGCTCAGTACCTACAAGAATTGTAACAGCCCAGGTAAAAATTTCATTTTTACCGGGACTGTTTAAGTTAATGTACTGTAATTTACCAATGATTTTTAATCTTGGGTAATTAAATTATGGTAAATTGAGCTTTGGATTTTGAAACCGAGTATCGTCCTACGTTCGGGATTTTTTCTGCAGATTTTACGGACCGAAGTTGGGATTTTTCCGGGTCCGGGAATCTTCGGAAAAAGCCGAGATTATTCTCGAACTATCGGACCAGAAATAAGATAAGTGGGTATACCGGATATTTTCTGGTCCAGGTGGGCCATACTTCACATGCAGCATAGTAACTGCATAATTGAAGTTCAATTATTCAGCCGCCAATTCCTATTCAGCCTGTGAACTACCTATTCCACTTGTGATTAACCAGTAATTTGCACGCCAATTTAAACTACAATTCCTCTGCCTCACCTTGCATACCATCTTCTTCCCCTGCAACCTACTGCTACACATTTCTCTTCCTGCAACTAAACTAGGAAAAAAATAAGAAAAGAAAGAAAGAAGAGGAAAAAAAAGAAGAATAATAATACAACACACACACGCCGTCGTTTAACCCGAAAACCCCTCCCCACCTTCTTTTTCTTTTCTCTTCTTCCACCACACCGGCCGACCACCCGCTGCCGGCCGAGCTACCTCCAGCCGCCTCTTCTCCTTCCTCTTCCTCCACCTCGAGTCACTGCCACCGTTCCGTCCACACCCCGACGCCGACCCGAGGAGCCCGTCGACGCAGCCATCCTCGCTGCAGCTTTTCCCCTCCACTGCCGTGCACCGGCGACCCGAGCAGGTCGCGTCTCCGTCCTCCCTTGCGACGCCGCCACGCCGGTCCCCTCTCCTCACGCCGCCCCCGCCTCTGCCGTCTCCGTCCGTTGCTCGCGCCGCCGCCCTGCAAGATTGAAGGTGAGCTGACCCGGTTTTGAGGGTTCGGGTCGCGGTTGACCCGTGTTGGTGACGGGTTGGAGAGATAGGTTTGTGAGGTGTTGGGCTGAATTGGATGTTGGGTTGGGCTTTGGATTTGGTTGCATGAGCTTGGGCTTAAGGCTTTGTGTTGGGCTTAGGGTGATATGGGTTAGAGAGGTTGGATTGGATTTGGGCTCTGGGCTTGGGTTCTGGGGCCCAGTCCGAAATAAGGAATAAAAAAAAGAAAAGGGGAAATTAAAATCTGGAAATAAAAATTAAAGAGAAGATAATTTTGGAAAATAGGTGGAAAAGGTTTGTAGTTTGGAAATAATATTTTGGGAGAAAATATGGGAAATATATTCTGAAAAAAAAATAAAATAATAATTTGTAGAAATAATATTTTGGAAAGTACATACTTAGGGAATAAATTTTGGAAAGGGTATTATCAAGATAGTATAATACCGGTATAGTACCCGGGTATAGGAATAAGTATAGAAGGGTATTTTGACACCTTGAAATAAATGGTGAATGATGATAATAATGGAGAATTAATCCGGGAGAGTAACCGAGCTGAGTTAGTATTTAATTTACGGTATACAGTATTAGTATAACATTTGCATACCATCTTATATGTGCATATTATTGATTGATATAGGAGTTGATAACGAACAATTTGCTGAGGAACCGGACTTGGAACTTGCTGAGCAATTTCATAGTTGATATCGGCTAAGGTGAGGATGGATAACCCTTGTTATGTTGCCTGTAATACTTTGTGTGCTTTGTTGTTCGATTGAACTGCTGAATTGTTGAATGTTTGCTGGTTGACTGTTGTGGATATTATTGTTGCTTTGAACTGTGATATTGACTATGTGGATATTACGCTGAGATTGATGTTGAACTATTGACTGTGGAAATTGAGATAAAGAATTTGGAATATGGAATTGGAATTGGAATTGATTTGAGATGTTGATATAATTGTCATGTGGAGAGTAGTGGTACGACCCGATGGTATGAAAATTAATTTTGGGATGCTATGGTCGGGTTTGGTTGGTTGGCCCGTCATGCCTGTGGTTAGGGTATACCGAATACCCAGAGGCTCGGATATGCCAAATATCCGCGGTGGCTCGGATATGCCGAATATCCGCAGAGGCTCAGATATGCCGAATATCTGGTTGGCATGACGTCGCCTGAGGTTGGGGTATACCGAATACCCAGTGGCTCGGATATGCCGAATATCCGCGGTGGCTCGGATATGCCGAATATCCGCTGTGGCTCGGATATGCCGAATATCCGGTTGTTTTGATATGAGGATTGGTTGTTGACCTAGCATCCGGAATTAATTGATTACCAGGTACGACCCTAGCTTGTCCAGTGACGGGGGCCCGGAAGATAAAATTGGTAATAATAATTAAGCATTCTTTTGGCCTTGGTTCAGTTGTTGAGTTTTGCTGTCGCCTATCTGTGTTTGCTTTTAAGTATTACGGTTGCTTGCATATCACTGTTTATCCTTGGTCGGTGAGCACTTCGGACTCACCCCTCGCCTACGGGGTTTCATCCCGTAGGGTAAGCTGTTTCCGTAGTTCAGGTACGACGTTCGATGGCTGCTGTTCTTCTTCTCCGCCTGACTCCGGATCCATACCACCGTTGCATGTGCATAAGTCTTCCGCTGCTATTCTATTGCTTAAGATGCTGTGCTGCTGTGTGATATATTTTGCTGTATTGCTGAGTTCTTATGATATGTATATTACTGATACTATCTGCTGCTGCTGAGAGCACTGTGTTTGGATTGAATAATGGTCCCCGAGTGTGGGTGACAGTTGTATTGTTGGTTGCTGTTGTATAATATTTGCACGTTGTACTGTCTGTTCTATCAATATGAATAGTTTCGGCACGTGTTTACTGTGTTACGGTAAATACGGGTCGGGGCGCTTCAAGAATTCAGTCTAGTATACTTTATTCTAGTGGTCCACGACTCCACATTGCTAATTTTTATCGAAAAGAAAAATAGAGGGTGTCAAGCATGCCAATATACACTTATCATCAGAAGTATGACAAGTTATTTCGAGAGGTAGTAACATCTTAAAGATATTGTTCAGTTGTATAACTGATGAAAATCTTATTGTATACTTGATTATATTAAAGAATGGTAACATTGTTGAGGAGTCCACATTCTAAATTATTAGAAGTTTCATTTGTCTTTGCTGAAATACTTTGTTTAGGATGGAATCTACTATTCATTATATACCAAATTAATACTTAAATAAGTAGATTAGCAACTCCAACAAATCTTTCTCCTGACTGGATAACTTTTTTGGTGATGAGGAATTGCTACTTTGAATTCCTATAATCCACAATAAGTAATTATTCGATTATTGACTAATGTTAAGCAATTACTTACCTTGAATTTTAAAAAAATAAATGAATAGTAGTTGTAATATATATAGTATAATAGATAGATAAATATATAATAGATTTTTTTAGATGCTAAAATATATAATAGATTACTCTCCATTCAAATTTACATTAGTTGTGTCTTTTGTTGCATATATATTTATCTAAGGAAAATGAATGTCAATAATAGATAATTCCAATAAGGATTATTAGTGGGAATCTTGAACATAAAATTGCAAAACTTACTCACCAATCTTGATATGAATATATTTGATGTGGAGTATGGAAAAAAAAATACTACAACTATTATTTATATGTAAAATACAAATAATTCTGCTTTTTAATAATTATTATTTATGGTCTACAAAGTTAATAATTTAAGGTGGACAAACGTTAACTAAAACTGTGTAATACACGGGAAACTATACTATGTCCATATAAATAGCATCCTCTCAATGCAAGGAACGAATTTCAGCAACTAGGAAGAACAAAAGAATATGACTGTGTTGGATTAGGGTTCTAAAACATGCTTACTGGAACTGTGACGTCGTCCTAGTGGGATCAGTTACAATTATATATACATACATGAATGTACAGAATAATTGGGGACAAACAACCCACGTTGACATCGCCCACCAAATGGAAAATTACGCTAAGGGGATTTTGCATACATCATTGTATCAATTGAAAAGGTGCTAAACTATGTTCATCTCTATACAAGGTATAGACCCGAATTTAGAAGTTAAGAGGATTTCAATTCGAAAGTGTTTGATTACTTGATTCATTTGCAGCCGCTGTGAAGCCGATAAACCAGTAACTGACCGGAATCATCTGCTACTGCCAGGACACCAGGCCTTGAATCATCAGTTGCTATACGTGAAACTCTTCCACCTTATGCCACATGACAAAACAATCATTTGGAAAACAAAAACTCAGCTGCTGGCGTAGTTATAAATATGAGTTTTGAAGTCTGCACAACGCCATTTATAATATCCAAACAAAACCAACGCT
>JAKUCV010005374.1:0-54872 GCA_028386065.3 Turnera subulata
TTTTTTCTTCTCTTGGTAACTGAGGAGTGAGGAAAATCGTCCAGTGTTTTTTGGGATTGGGCCACTTAACTCGGCCTGAATTAGGTGGACTCGCAGAATATGTATATCTTCCACTAATCCCCTTAACAGTCCAAGAGCCCAACACTTTAGAAAATCCACCTGCAGGAGCATGCGTATTAAATAATCAAGGATGAATTGGTTCTTTTCTTTTCTTTTTTCTTTTTTCTTTTTTTGAGAATCAAGAATTTTTGTTGTTTATCTCTTTTCAGTATTGTGCCATGAAATATGACATTGTCTTCTTATGATGTGTATTTTCGACATATATATACATAACACCGCTTTTTTTTTTAATAAGACGAATATATATATATATATAACACCGTTATGATATCAAATTGAAGTGGATATATAAAACATAGTACTACAGGCCAACTTAAAGACCAACAAACAATAGCTGAAACAAAGATTAACAACAATAACACACGATCGATAGATTAAGAACCAACAAACTACATAAGTAGCATGTAGTAGAGTTTTATTTCCGCCCACATTATGTACGATATAAGAACTAAATATATTTTCTACATACTTGAATCCTGGTTTTATTTAGGTTTAATTTATGTAACCCAGATTCTTAAAAGATGGCTGGCCTCCAGCACTGGCTTCTCCAGAAATTTACACCCTAGCTAGCAGTAGCACTTGCTCCTCCTCCACCAATTATTAATGGCTCCATAACTTTTTCCTCTTGTCTTTGCTGGATGCCACTCCTCCACAAGTAAATGTCAACTCCATTGCTTTGTATCTGATGACAAAGTGAAAAACGAAACAAAATAACAATAAATAATAATTAGAATGTGTGAAAAACTAAAAGCTATATCTTTTTTTACACAATTCTCAAATCCCATTTTTAGGAAGCTTGATAGGTTTCTGCTGATTGGTTTGCTGCCTTCCCTTACAGCAAGTGGAATTTCTTACCTCATGAGTATCTGATTACTGTCCCATCTTTTTTACCAGCAACCAAACAATAAAATCAGGGCCCAAGCCTTTCAAATTTTGCAACCACTAGGTTTCGCACCCGCAATTTCTTCCTGCTGTTTCAGCTGCCTGGTCCCAATCTGTTGAGGGTTTTGCTACGTTCAGGCTTTGGAGAAAATTAAAGTTACTTAAGGCAGAACTTCGGAAACTGCATCAGACTGCTTATGGTGATATTTCAAACAAGATTGCTCTTGCGAATTTGGAATTGCACTCTGTACAAAAACGCAATTTTTGCAGGAAACATCACTCCTGATCTCTTACTTATGGAGCAGGGTTTAATTCAATCGATTTCTGAACTCAAAACTGCCAAAGAGTCTTTTATGAAGCAAAGATCTCGAATATCCTGGCTTGCATGTGGTGATTCTAATACTCGGTTCTTTCATAACATGGTGAAAGTCTGGAAGGCTAGGAATTTAATTCGTTCCATTATAACTCCTCAAGGGGTTCTATTAACTGATTCTACACAGATTGAGGCGGGTATAGTTGACTTCTACTCTACACTCCTGGGGCAGAAAAATGCTGAAGTTCATCCTCCCCCTGTTCATCTTCTTCAAACTCTTTTACACCATACTGTCTCGGAATCTGATGCTCAAATGCTAACTGCTGTAGTCACTCCAGCTGAGGTTAAAACTGCAATGTTCTCACTGGGTCTTAATAAATCTCCGGGACCTGATGGATATACTACTGAGTTCTATAAAGCTGCATGGCCGATAATCGGTGCTAATGTCTCTAGTGCAGTTTAGGAATTCTTTATCTCTGGACGGCTGCTCAAAGGTATAAATTCCACTATCCTTAGCCTGATCCCAAAAGTACAAAATGCTCAAAAACTTACTGATTTTAGACCAATTGCATGTTGCTCAACTCTTTACAAATGCATTTCCACCATCTTGGCCAATAGACTTCAGAAATGCCTCCCTTCTCTTATCAGTCCGAGTCAGGCTGCCTTTATTCCAGGGCATAGAATTGCTGACAATATTCTACTAGCACATGAATTAGTCCATAACTATCATAAGCCTGGTATATCTAGTAGATGTAGAATGAAGATTGACTTGATGAAGGCTTTTGACACTGTTGACAGGAATTTTTTTGCTAAATGTATTGACTGCTATGAAGTTCCCGTCTCAGTTTATTACTTGGATCCAGACCTGTTTTGCCACGGCCATGTTTTCAGTTTCAATAAATGGAGCTTTATGTGGCTATTTTCAAGGAGGAAGGGGTATGAGACAGGGTGACCCCCTTTCTCCTTATCTTTTCATAATCACTATGGAGGTACTTTCCTGTTTACTCACTAAAGCTGCAGCTGATAAATTACTCCCATTTCACCCTAAATGTTCCCATGTGAACCTCACCCATCTTTGCTTTGCTGATGACCTAATGGTTTTTTCTGATGGGAGCATACAAGCTGCTACAACTATCACTCAGCTATTCAGGAATTTTTATCGCTTTTCTGGCCTAAAAATTAACCCTGCAAAAAGTGAAGTTTCTATAGCAGGAGTATCGAAAACTCAAGAGCAGCAGTTTCTTTCTATCTGCGGCTTTACTAAAGGCAGCCTTCCTGTGAAATACCTTGGTGTACCATTAATCTCTGGTCGGCTTACTTATGCCCATTGTCAGCCTTTGATCAACAAGATTACAGCCTGCATACAGTCCTGGAGCTCAAAGTACCTCTCATTCGCAAGAAAGCTTCAGCTGGTGATGTCTGTATTGTTTAGCATGCAAACGTACTGGACCAGTACCTTTATTCTGCCAACAAAAGTAATAAAAGAAGTAGAAAGGCTGTGTGCTTCTTTTCTCTGGTCAGGTTCTGCAACCAATGCAAAAAAAGCTAAAGTAGCCTGGACTGAAATTACTCTGCCTAAGCAGGAAGGAGGTCTCGTACTGAAAAAAATCAAGGAGTGGAATCAGGCTAGCATAGCTCGGCATCTCTGGAATATCTTGATGTGTGCAGGCTCACTATGGGTAGCCTGGGTTTCTACATATATACTAAAAGGCCGGAGTTTTTGGAGTTTATCTCTTCCCTCAAGCTGTTCCTAGAGCTTTCGCAAGATCTTTAAAATTCGAAACTCCTTTGCTGCAGCTATTGTTCACTCAATTGGAAATGGTGAAAACACATTTGTGTGGTGGGACAACTGGCACCCGCAGGGGCCTCTTCATTTACTAATACCTGCTGGTCAAATTCCTCGCACTAAAATCCCAGTCCAGACAAAGGTTAGCATGCTGATCTCTGATACTTTTTGGAATTGGCCAACTAGTAGATTGCCTATTATTGCTAGTTTACAACATGCAACAGAGAACTCTATCATTCCTTCTTCTAGAGCTGATCAGATTCAATGGACCCTAACATCCTCAAGCAAGTTTACTATCAAAAGCGCATGGGATTTTATTCGTGATAGAAAGCCTCAGGTCACTTGGTTTAAATTGTTATGGTCTATGGGATTCATTCCAAAGCACAGCTTCATTTGCTGGCTCGCTATTCCGGATCGGCTCACAACCCGGAAGAGGTTACAATCCTGGGGTGTTATATCTAATGCAAGCTGTCTTTTATGTTCACAAGCTGATGAATCTCGAGATCATCTTTTTTTCCAATGCCCTTATTCCAACGTAGTCTGGTCTCGCATGCTTAACCTCTGTAATGTCACACGCTTAATAGGCTCATGGAATGATGAATTTAATTGGGCTCAAAAGTTCCTGCAGAAAAGAACTCTCTCTGCTTTGGTGCTCCGGCTTGCTTGGTGTGCATCTGTCTATCACCTGTGGCGTGAAAGAAATGCGCGGCTTCATAATCAATGCTCTTGGCCTCCTGATGCAGTTGTGGCTATCATATGTTCTGATCTAAAATTATGTTTCTGTAGTCTTTCAAATCTTAAACCCCGTCCCCTTCCTATAGAATTGCAGCATTTGTGTTCCTTTTGGGGGTGTCAAGTTTTCTGCTACTTATGCCTAGTTGATGGCATGCTTGTATACTTTGTTTAGTTTTAGACAGTGTACTCAATGTTAAGGGTTCCCTAACAAAGTTTTTACGGAAATGAGAAAATTGATTTGATTCTAAAAAAAAAACGATAAAGCCATACTAATATTGAAGGAGGTTGTTAGATTGTGAATTAATGGTTTCTCTTCCATTCAATTACTTTTTTTTTTTTTTTAGGGCAACTCTTCCATTCAATTACTAGTTGGTCATTTATAGAGGAAGATAAAAATGGAAGAACCAATATCAATGTCATGACATTTTTACCGTTTAATTATTAATATCTTACATCACATAAATTGGGTCTACAGTCTCTCCAACCAGACGAGAAACCAAAATCATGCATACGTCTTCTATAGTGATGAAGACAAAAAAAACACGATCCTAGCTCCTTTGAAAGGAGGACAAGAAAATTCATGGAAGAGCCAAATAAAATCCTGTTCTGCTGCCACATAATATACATGCAGGAACCTCGTTTTTGCAGCCAAACAAATTATAAGCCACGTTCGAGTTGCTGCCTGCCATGCCATCCACCCCATATATATATATATATATATATATATATATATATATGCATGCATGTAGAACGTGTTTCCTTCTAGTTAATCGAATCAATGTGTTTCATTTGTGATCTGAAGCTACAAAAAAACAGAAACAGCTCTTAGTGTGATCCGAAGCTACAAAAGCAAAAAAACGTGGTATCTAAGAAAGGGTTTGCTCTTTTTTTTTTTTTTCCCCCTCTTGCTAACTGAAGACAATCGTCCAGTGTTTTTTTGGGATTGGGCCACTTAACTCGGCCTAAATTAGGTGGACTAGGAAATATATATATATCTCCCACTAATCCCCTTAACAGGCCAAGAGCCCAACATTCAGAGAAATCCACCAGGAGCATGCATATTATAACTAAGGTTGTATTTTTCTTCTTTTTTTTAGAATCAAGGATTATTGTTGTTTATCCCTTTTGATCAGTATTGTGCCATGATATTATCTTCTTATGATGTGTATTTTCTATTTTCGACAAAAAAGATTATATATATAGCTGACTAACAACTATTGTAAAATATGCTTCAATGCAGCTTGATTCTGATTCTGAAAAGTAGCTTTTAGTTTTTTAAAGCTTTCCACAGCCTTACATTTTGGTAAATAAATACTTGAAAGACCTTTACTATTAAATTGAAGAATGATGTGAAATCTTTACTTGAAATCTTATTGATGATATCAAATTGAAGTTTTTTTTTTTTTATGATTGATGTAGACTTTCATTAGCTGGTCCTAAGTCGTACAACATTAGTTATTTCGAGATCAATCCTCGACATAGACCTGCAATTCGGTGTTTACTTCTTATTGATGATATCAAATTGAAGTAGATACATAAAACAGACTACTCCAGGCTAATTTAAACACCAACAAACAATAGCTGAAACAAAGATTAACAACAATATATATATATAATAGACGATAGATAGATTAACAACCAGCAAATTACATAAGTGGCATGTAATACAGTTTTATTTCCTCCCACACGTACCATATAAACACTGAATTATTGTTCTTTTGATACAAGAATCTGGTTTTTTGTTTAGGTTTTATTTATGTAACCCAGATTCTTAAAAGATAGCTGGCCTCCAGTAGTGGCAATTCTCCAGAAATTTACATAATTGGCATGTAATACAGTTTTTTTTTCCCTCCCACTCGTACGATATAAACACTAAATTATTTTTTTTTGATACAAGAATCTGGTTTTTTTAGGTTTATGTAACCCAGATTCTTAAAAGATAGCTGGCCTAGTACGGGCGATTCTCCAGAAATTTACACCCTAGCAGTAGCACTTGCTCCTCCTCCACCAATCATTAATGGCTCCATAACTTTCTCCTCTTGTTTTTGCTGGATGCCACTCCTCCACAGGTAAATGCCTACTCCATTGCTTCGTATCTGATGACAAAGTGAAAAACGAAACAAAATAACAACAAATAATTAGAGTGTGTGCAAAACTAATTAAAAAGCTATTCTAATTGAGCACTAATTATTTCATTAATGGATGTCAGGATATATATGATGGAGACTTACATATTTCCTTAGTTCTGGATCCTCCGAATCAAATTTAACTTCCTTTTCAAAAACAGAGGAGTAAAAGGAATCCTCTGCCAGAAGCCGGTCGCCTGTTTTGAATTGATAATAATCTTTACAAAATAGACTTTTACCATCACCAACCTGATTAAAAAAAATCCACAAAATATTTTTCGTTAAAGGTTGCATACTCCACATATATGCAATATGAAAATATCAAAAAGCTTGTAGGTAATTTTATTTGGTAACTTAATTAAAATCTGAACCCAAAAAAAAGCCCATTCGTCGTGTATATATGTACCGCGATAATAACAGAGCCAAGACCAAGATCTTGGGTATATGTGAGGTAAGCTCTGTTGCTCTTGAAGCATTCACCTTCCCAGTGTACAAAGGGCCCAAATGGATAGACTGTGGCTACAAGATAATATCCTCCTCCAAGCTGATAATGCTTGTTGATTGGCCTGGCCACCACTTGGTGATTGCTCAAGGAGCTCTGCACCAAATCCTGAGATTCACCCAAGCCTGCATGAAAGGAGACAAAGAGGCTGAGGATAACTACTGGTAAAGAGAAAAACACTGCCATATTGAGGGAGATTATAAGATAGTAGAATTGTATTGCATGGTGTCTCCTCCCTATTTGTTGGTTATTTATAGTGAAAACTTGGCACAGAAAGTCATAATTAATTTTGCTGTTGGTCTTCTAGTAATTTGTTCAGTCATTATTGATGAGCATGAAATTGTATTTATTTTTTTAGTATATTTTATAGTCTTTTCGCCTTGCATTTAATATTTATTCATGTATTTAACTAGTAATTAACTTATTTTTGCAAAAAATCCTTTCTTTCCTACTCGCTTTACTCTCGGGTGCATTTTAGATATTTTTGAAGAAGAATTGAAAAATTTAACCCATAATTAGTGAGATGTTGTTCAGAGGAGTCTTGTTCCCTGTAGCATATTGTGCGACAAAGCCTATCTTATAGGAGAGGTTGCGCCCATTCTTCAGGAAAATAAAAGAGGAAGCACGTAGACACTTTGTAAAAGGAAGGACCATCTAGCTGCTGATTTTGGGAACGAAATTTATTATTCAAGGAATAGGATTTTACAAGAAGACTTGAACTTATAAATAGAAAAGGAAGAAATCCTAGAAGACACTTTTTTTTGGCACACTTCGGCAAAAACCACTTTGAGAGCAGCAGAACTAAAAGAATTCGGCAAAAGAAATTGAAGAGCTTTAGTTGACTTTATTATTTTTATTTGTAAGATGACGAGTTGTTTAGTTTAATTTATAATTTAGACTTGGTATTTTCAGATTCGTTCTTGCCTTGATTTATTTCAGCATGCTTTGTAGTACTACTGGCTTGATCACTCCTTAGTGTTATTTTAGATGACCAAGTGAAGAACCGAGAGGTGAAATAAGGAATTCTGATAAATCTGTAACAAATGTTTAATCTATTAATTGTTGAGAGGGATTTTTAGGTTAGTTGAGGATCACAGCGCCTAACACAGCGTACTACACCCTACGATAATTTTCACTAGCGAGAGTAGGTAAATCAGGACTAGGATATGATTACAATACTGGCAAGAGCAGATTGTAGTTAATTTAGGTTAGGTAGCCCTTCAAGGTAGTCGAAAGTGATTGCCAAAGATCTGAAATATACTTAGATAACTAGGCAGTAGTGAACCCCGGACAACCGGGTACTTCTCTCCTGAATTCTCCTTATCCTAAATCGATATTCCTATCTTACTTTCTGTTAATTTATTTTATTGTCGAATTATCACTTTATCAACATATTTCTCTTTATTTAATTGTCATTGCTTGGTCTAATCGATTGATCTCTAAGGACAATATTGTTTGCACAATCCCTGTGTTTCGACCTTGTACTCTACTAATTTCCTCTTCCAAGGGAATCATCAGTTATTTTTGGAGGAAAAAAAACATTTCTCAATTTCGACAAAAGGATACAAAAATTAAAATTAAAAAATAAGAGACCACATTAATGAATTCTTAAGGACAAAAAAATCATTTATACAAATAAAGTACTAGAAGTTATGAGGAGTCACTGTTTTAATATTTTTTAAAAAAAATAAATTATCAATATATCACAAGAAAAAGTTAAGTTTTCGAAATGGTTTTAAGTTAAAATTAAAGTGTGTAATTTGAAATTTCGCCTTACTTTTTTCTGCTGAGCATCCTCACTTTCTTTTCTCTTTTTTTTTTTCAATTTTTCTTTCTTTTAGTACCGTCCTTCCCTTCATGGTCTTCAATGTCGTGGCTGTCAAGTTAATAATGGTTCTTGAAGTCAAATAAAAAAGCAAAGAAATAAATTTTTTAAAAAAGGATTCTTTAAGGATTGTGGGGGCTTGATCGGTTTCGTCTTGTCGCCTTTTGAAGTTAAAATGTTTGTAGTCTTAAGGGCAGCCTCCTATTCTGTCCAGATTATATGCTTAATTACTCTGATGAGGTAACATCCTCGACTCCACTGCTGCCACATATGTAAGAATGTCTAGTAATTGATTAATCTGCCTCCTCTCGTACCATGCCCACATTTAATTACGGTCATTAATTAATGGCTCCAATTAAATTAATGTAGATTGAGATATTCACTTTTCTTTTTAAACCTTCTGTACGCAACTATGGAGTGCCACTTGAATTATGGTTTTGTCACCTAACTTCATGACCAACTTGTGCGTTTCCTTATTTCCCATGGTGGAGAATGTAACCTGTTCAACACATAAACACCATGTATGCACATCGGAAAAATTAGGAAGGAAGAAGACTTAATTCCTTAATAGGAGCTAAAATCTTCATGTTCTTCTGGATCATAAATGTTAGTTAATTAGATTTAATCATGAGAAAGAAATTCCTATTGCCACAACTTAATTGCCCAAAATATTATATGTGAAGATGTATTTTTATTTTACTAAACAAACAGCACAAATGAGAGGAGGAGAGAGGGGAGGAGTAACTAGCACACGCAGAGGAAGAACCCAATTATCCTCTTTACTGTCCATCAATTTTCATGCTAAGCTGTCCACCATAAAGATATATTTACAAAACGACATTGATGGGTTAAATTATATTGTCTGCCACTATGATAACTCATCACTTCTAATAAGAAAAACGATTAGCATACAAAAAAACAAATGTAGATTGAGATATCTAATAGTGTATAAAGCTATCTTTAGATATCGACAGCAACAGTTGTAGACACTTGTAGTCTATAGAAACAAAGAATCAGTTTGGTCAGCAATGATCATAGATTAAAAAATGCTACCAGATATGCTGCATAAGCCTCCACCTGGCTGATTAGGACTTGATTTACAAATGTGTACGATGAAATTATAATTATAATATGTATAAACTAAATGAAAAAGTCCTAATCAAGCAGGTGCAATATCACATCGCATTCCTGTAACTAAAACTTAATTCTACAAAATGGTAAAAGTCACGATCTGTTCTAAATAAATAATGGTAAATGTTATTATTATCATTCAGTAAAACTCAATGTTAAGATTCAATTGGTTTCGTCTTATTAGTCATTTATCTTTCATAATTCTATTTATCCTAATCTTAATTCTATCTTCCTTTACCTAATATCTTTTAAATTTTATCTTATTAAATTAATCATACTAATTTATTTTTATCTTCTCATTTTTATATATAAATATCTCCTTTATTCATACACACTTGAATTTTGATTTTATTTAAGTTTAATATCTATAACCCAAATTTCTGGCCTCCAGTAGTGGCTTCTCCAGAAATTTTTACACCATAGCACTTGCACCTCCTTCAATTATGAATGGCTCCATAACTTTTTCATCCTGTTCTTGCTGGATGCCACTCCTCATCAAGTAAATGCCAACTCCATTCTGTTTTATCTGATGAGTGATGACAAAGTGTTAAAAACGAAACAATTATAACAGTAAATAAAGAATTAATATGCAATTGACTAAAGGCTATATTAATTTCTTAATTGAATTAAGTAATGAGATCATGATGAAGACTTACATATTTCCTTAATTCCTTATCCGTGGAAACAAAGGTAACTTCTTTACTCAAAATAGAGGTGTAAAAGGTATCCTCTGCCAGAAGCTTGTTTCCTGCTTTGAATTGATAATAATCTTTACAAAATGTACTTACACCCTCACCAACCTGATAAAAAAAAATCCACAAAATATTTTTCGTTAAAGGTTGCATACTCCACATATATGCACTATGAAAATATCAAACAGCTTGTAGGTTAATTTTTTTTGGTAACTTAATTAAAATCTGAACCAAAAAAAAAACCTATTTGGCGTATATATGTACCTCGACAACAATAGTGCCAAAAGTAAGATCTTGGGTATATGTGGGGATAATAACTCCACGAGTCCTATATCTTTTTCCGAAATTTCATTTGAGTCCTAAAAAAGAAAAACGCCTATTTTGAGTCCTATAACGTTATAAAGTAACACCAAGCGAGTTATCATTGCCTCATCATCATTAAGCTACCACGTCAGCATAACAAAAGTAAAGCCTTACCATTATCAGCATAATGATATATGCGAAAAAAAAAAACAAATCCTTATTAACCGCTACATTATTCACATAAAGGCAAATTAAGGCAAAAATAAAGTCCGAAACCCTAACCTCTGCGAAATTCCTAGCGATTCACCTCAGGCGGTAAAGGTCGATTAAATCCTCCCCTGCGATTCATGTACTGTCTGGGCTGCCGCTTCGCAACCGCCCTCACTCCACTCACGTCCGCGCCAGGCACATGTTTCCCTTTCGTGGAATTGAACCCTAACGAAATCCCCAACTTCTTCATCATCTCAATCTCATCCTCATCCGTACCGCCGCCAGCGCCACCGTCGCCTCCATTATTCTCCACATTATCAGCCTTCAGCTTCTTATCCAGCTACTCCTTCGCAATCCCGTCGACAAAATCCGACACCGCTCGTCCTCCTCACTCCCGTGCCGGTGCCTCTTCCTCGGCGGCGACGGCGACGGGGTGTGTTGGTGCCGGTGCCTCCGAGTTCTGCAACTCAAAGAGCTAGCTTGACTGTAGCCGTAGCCGTCGCCATTAGCAGGTGTAACAGCCCGGGTAAATTTTATATATTTACCGGGACTATAAAAGACTTTGTACAGTAATTTACCGAATAAAAATAATCTTGGGTAATTATTTCAAGGTAAATTATGCATTGGAATCCAAAATCGAGCCTTGCCCCACGATCTAGATTTTTCTACGGATTTTACGGACCAGAGTTGGTATTTTTCGGGTCCAGAAATCTTAAGAAAAGTCAGGTTTAACCTTAAAAGAACGGACCAAAAATAAAGCAAAGTGGGTATTTTAGTTATTTGCTAGTCCGGACAGTACACGCTTTAATGTGTAGGAGACGCCTGCACCAAATTTTCTTCCATCCACACCGCCGCCTACAAAGTCTTCTCCTTCACCTGCAAGCTTGCTTGATATTTTCTTGTTCTTCATAGGTAAGGAAAAATGCTTCTTCATTACACCTTACCTATCACCGCCTATAAAAGGCAACCCAGCCTTCCTCGCTCTTCACCGGCAAAAACCCAAACCCAGTCTCAACATTTCTTTTCTTGCCCCTGCCTGCCTTCTGCAACCAAGCTCTGCCCAGCTGCCTTCTTACAAAAACAAATATAAAATACTAATAAAAAAAGAAAAGAAAAATAAACACACAACACAAACACCCAACCGACGCCACTTCATCACCTCTTCTTCCTCCTCTCCACGGCCGACACCACCGAGCCGCCACCTCCACCGAGCCCGACCACCATCTCTTCCCTGCCACTTCTCCTTGACGCTGCTGCAAACTCAGGACGACGCTGCCACCGCGTCTCTTCCTTCTTCTGAAATGCCCCGACCCGTATTTACCGTTCACAGTAAAAACGTGCCGGAATTGTAACGAACCGACCAAACAAGCCCAGCATACAGTGTATACAATAGAAACTCGGGCTCAACAATCCAAAATAAAAACATCAGAAATCTGGCCCTTCGGCCCAATAACAAAACATATCACCCGAACCCGGGATCATCAATAACATCATAATCGGCCCAATGGCCCAACAATAATAATAATAAGCACAGCGGAAGACTTAATAACTCACGAAGACACTGTATGCGACACTGATGCAAACTAATGGATCCGAGTCCTGTCCAAGGGATAACGCCGCAGCCTGTCTAGAATGCATCAAACCTGTACCACAAATAACTCATCCTACGGGATGAAAGCCCACAGGTGAAGGGTGAGTCCGAAGTGCTCACCGACGAAGGATAGACAAAGATATGCAGGCAACTATAATACTCCAAAGAAGAAATACAGACAATAGTCACAACCATACCAAAGACAATACCGTACAAGATAGACCAAACTCGAAGACTCGATCCAAACGTACCAAGGACTTTATTATTATTCCAATTTTATCTTTCTAGCCCCGTCACGAATAAGCTAAGGTCGTACCAGGCTATCAACCTGTTTATGGTGTCGGATCAAAAAGAACCCGGGATCAATATCCCAATATCAAATCTCAGGGATCAACATCCCAATAACAATCTCAGGGATCAACATCCCAATCACAATCTCAGGGATCAACATCCCAATCACAATCTCAAGGATCAACATCCCAATAACAATCTTAGATCATGGCCACCACAAAACAGTCTCAAACCATCCGGTCGTACCTCTACTTACCACGTGACAATAAAATCACCATCTCAAATCAACTTCCAATTTCCATTTTTCCTTTTTCCCAATTATTCATATCACAGTTTATTCCAATTTTTCCAACTTCCTATTAACTCAAGTTATACAACAGGCCAATCCATCAATAGTTTCATACCATCAATTACTCACAATCCAACATCAATCACAACACAGTATCCAAGAAACCAATAACAGTCAACTCAACAGTTCAATCAAGCAGGACAATATCAGCGAATCACACTCAGAACTAACGTTAACAATCCATATCATCAAGTATCCAACAATAATATATATTATCACAATTTCCAATATTCATTTCCTCAAGTTATTCGACTTTTCATTATCACAAGTTAATCCACAGACCCAACCAATCAACAATCTTATAACTCCAATTATTCACAATTAACAGTTCAACAATTATCCACAATTTCCACAAGACCAACAACACAGTCCAACAACAGCAACAACAATAACCATCGCAGTCAAATAACTATCAATGATCATCTCAGCAGTTCAATCAAACAACAAATCACACACAGTATTACAGGCACATATCAAGGGTTATCCATCCTTACAACAAATATTACAAAGATATCAACAACAATAACCATAAGATGCAATGGAACCTATGTAGTTCAAAGACCAACCATCCCGGCTATCACGGGTGGAATAACGTATATGCATCCTCACCTTGGCCTGTTATTAACTCTGGGTTTCCACCACAAGTCCAAAAGCCGGTTCCTGGTTGAACTGCTCGGTATCAACTCCTATACAACACATAGTATGCATACATAAGATGGACAGCAATGGTATGCGAATGAAAGTTTAATGTCGTAACCGTAAAATAAGATGTTAGCCGACTAGGTTATCGTCTCGGGTTATACCATATTTATCATCATCATTTACCATTATTAATTCATTTCTAAAGATAATATATCATGTTCATATCCGGGTATTATTCCGGTATTTAATACTTGATAATACCCTTTTCCAAAATATTTTTCATGAGAATAATCATTTCCTATATCATATACTCTTTCCCAAAAATTATTTCCATAAAATAATTACATAACATATATTACTTTCTACCATAAAATAATTTCTCCAAATGATAACGTAAATATATATTTTCCAAAATATATTCACAAGAACTACTTACCATAATATAATTTTCTAGGAAAAATATTCATACATATATTATTTTTAGAAACATATCCATAGTGTATATACTAAAGCTATAATAATTTTTATATATATAAGAAACCATGTCATAATTACCTTATTTTCTTAGAAATTATAATGTGTCAAAATAATTATTCCACTTAAAATCATATAGCATTTATTCCATTTCCAGAAAATATAATCATATAATTAATTTTTCTAGAAAATATATTTTCATCATTATTTCTTTTTTTTTTTAACGGACTGGGCCCAAGGGTTAAGCCCAAATCCAAACCCCAAGGCCCAATTGGTTCAGCCCATGCCCAGGCCAAACCCAGCCCACAAACACAGCCCGCGACCCGGTTGAGGTAACGGGTCAACCCGACCCAGAGACCCTATCCGGGTCGTTTTCAACCCAGCTCACCTAGCGAGGCGGCGGCGCGAGGAAACGGCACAGAAACGAAGGTGCGTCGACTGAGGCAGAGATGACGCAAGTGAGGCGCAACGAAGCGGCAGCTGTTGGCGTGGCCTGCTGCGGTGGCGACGAGCGGCAGGGAGGAGGTGCAACCCGTCGGGTCCATAGCCGTGTACGGCGCGTCAGGCGATGGGATCGGGCGGCGATGGCTGCGTTCGAACGGCAACGGCGAGAGGGAGGCGACGGTGTGGGTGGTGGAGTGTGAGGTGGCACGGGTTGCTTCCGCGTGAACAGTGTCCGTGGAGGAGAGGAAGGGAAGGTTACGAGATGGTGATGATGTGGCGGGCTCTGGTTGGTTGAGGTGTTTATTTTATTATTTTTTTTCCTTTTCTGATATGGGTTTTGTGAAGAAAGCAGGGTAACTGGTTTTTTTTTGCAGAGGAAGGAACAGGAAGAATAAGCTGGCAGTGAAGAGATGAAGATGAAGGCGTGCAGGGAAAAGAAAGGCAGAGTCACGGGCAGCATAGGTAAGTCACAGGTGTAACAGGAGTTGACGGCTGCATAATTCAATTATGCAGTCGTGTCCCGTCCGGACCAGAAAATAACTACATACCCCCTTAGTTATTTTCCGGTGTGATTTTTCTGAGGATTCCGGGACCCGAAAAATACCAACTTAGGTCCGAAAAATCCACGGAAAAATCTCGAGCGTGGGAAAAGACTCGGTTACGAAAAACGACGCCCGATTTACCTTGAATTAATTACCCAAGATTAATTCATTTGGTAAATCACTGTATAACGACTTTAACAGTCCCGGTAAAAATCCAAATGTTTACCCGGGCTGTTACATCTTCCTCCACGCGACGCTGCCGCCGAGAGGAACTCACAAGCCGCGACGCCCCTCTTTGCCGCCGCCCTCCCTGCCGTCGTCTCGCCTCGTCCTCGCGCTTCCTCTTCCGTGCCGTCGAATAGCCACAGTGGGTCCGACCCGGATGATGATGGGTCAAAACTGATGGGTTATTTTTAGATGCTTGGGCTTGGGCTCTTGGTTAGTTGGGCCTGATCACGCGGGCCTATGCCTGGGCCTCAGCTTGAGGTCTGGGTCTGGTACTGTGCAAGGCCTGGTTGGCACTATTCACGGGGCCCAGTCCAGTAAAAAAAAGAATAAAAATAAATACGAAAATTCTGAAAAAAAAAATATACAAATAGAATTAATTGGAAATTTGGTTTATAACTTTTGAAAACTAATAATTCTTGGTAAATAATTTTGGTAAATGTAGAAGAAATATATATAACTATTTTCACTAGAAGACTATATTATGATAAATAACCTTGTGGTAATAATTTTGGAAAGGGTATTATCAAAGTATTAAGTACCGAAATAATAATCAGATATAATATTTTCGGCCTATGTAATTAAATGGTGAATGATGATGATAATGGGGTATACACCGGGATAAATAACCGCGTAGGATATATCGTATCATTTGCATTTCAATTGTTTGTGTATTTTATGTGAATGTATATATTTGCTGTATAGAAGTTGATAACGTGTACGAGCACATGAAATCGGAACCAGCTAACGAGTTCCCCGAGGAATACATAGGCCAAGGTGAGGATAAGTAAATATAAATATGTCGCCCATAATACCAAGTTGTTGTTTGTTATCCGGATGAGCGGAGAGGCCGAGAGCCTGCTCGGGTTGATTAGTGTTGTTGGTTAGCTAGATATGAGGTTAATAATAAAATGAAATCACTTAGACATTTAGTATCACGGTTAAATGTTGGTACAGCCTGATGGTAGTCCTGTTTTGTTATTTGGTGCTGGGGGAGATGTGCTTGGGGTCCGCTCCCTGACTGTACCTGGTTATTATTTTGGCACTGGGGAAAGTGTGCTTGGTGTCTGTTCCCTGGCTGTGCCGGTTTGTTGATTTTGTTGTTACCGTATCTTTAGATTTCTACAGCAACAGTTGTAGACACTTGTAGTCTATAGAAACAAAGAATCAGTTTGGTCAGCCATGATCATAGATAAAAAAAATGCTACCAGATATGCTGCATAAGTCTCCACCTGGTTTTGATTAGGACTTGATTATTTCTTCAGCTTCTTTACCCGTTTTTTTAGTGATTTTCAAATATGTATACGATGAAATTATAATAATAATATGCATAAACTAAATGAAACAGTTGTAATCAAGCAGATGCAATATCGCATTCCTGTAATCTATATAAATATATTAAAACAGATACCAAGATCTCTGGTGTTGACACATGGCAAAGTTCATGCTATTCTGATGTGCCATGTGGCAAAGAGCTTATCCATCAATTAACAAATGTAATAATGGTGAGTAGTATAAATAAACACCTTACCTTATTTCATGAAAATGCCACCCTTAACTATATTAAATCAGGGCCATTATGAAAATACTAAACGTAAAACCTATATATTATATCTCATTCATGTGCAAAGCGTTTAAACATTGAATATTTGGCCAATTGGCATAATGCATTAAATACAGGATATAGAGAGTCAAAATTTATTGGATATATAAAGGATTTTTCTTATACTCGTGTAACTATCAAATTTTTATTCATTATTTTCATTTTAGTATAAAAATTTATTCATTATTAGCATTAAATTAGTGTATACATGATAAACTAAAAGTCATGAAGGTTTTGCATTTCAACATGTATCTAGCATTTTGGACCTTTTAAGTGTTTTTTTTATTTAACGTTTAGCATCAATTCCCATTAATAAAAGAAGAGTAGTCCATTCTAATGATGTTACAAAAATTCATGGGCATTTCTTGGTTCCATTCATTATTGTTGTTATTAATAGGAAAATATATTCATTATTAGCATTGAATATGAGCATATATGGTAATTGAAAAGTCATGAAAGTTTTGTATATATATAGAAGATGTGGCCATCAACAAAGAGATTAAAACAAAAGTACAAAAGAGGTCTTTAAGCTATCTCTCCACCCCGATCTTTTCTTTGTAAAAACTTTTTAAAAATTTTCTTCAAGGAATTATGCATTATAGTGATTCAATTCCTCAAGCTTTCTTTCGAGGAAGAATTTTCTGGATGCCGAGGCAGGGGATGCAGACATCAAATATATATTTCCAATATGTTTCCAATATTGGCGGAGAATGTTGAGGGGCAATGTACAACAAATCAATGTAAATTTAGTATTTTTATTTTTATTTTATTTTTTAAAAAATGTATTTAAATTAATATAGCTATGTATATTTTTTTATATATAGACTTTCCCCTGTGTAACACGGAGAAGTGACTAGTTAAAACTTAATTCTACAAAATGGAAAAAGTCACAATCCAACTAGAACAAAGTTGCGTGTTAGCTAATATTTAAATTTAATTACCCTTTTTATATGTCCTTAATTATGTAATATGAGTAATTAATATGATCTTCTGTATTTTCTTGGATCTGAATCTGAACGGATCGTCCTCTTTTGGTCAACTAATTGCTCATTTCCAAGTACAGAGAAGTTGTGATCATTCTAATTCTCAGTTAATGTCTTCCGATTTCTGTATTGTAACAGCCCGGGTAAAATTTTGGATTTTTACCGGGACTGTAGAAATCGTTTACCGTGATTCACTGTTGAATTAATCTCGGGTAATTAATTCGAGGTAAAACGGTAGTCATTTTTTCGAAACCGAGAATTTTCCCGCGCTCGGGAGTTTCTTCCTAACTAACCGAGCCTCGGTTTCCAGTTCCGAGACTTGGACGATGTTCAGGAGAATTAATCGGACTTTCCGAGCCCAAGTCATATTTTTGGACTCGGGACGGAATTTGTCGGAAAGACGGGAGTATCCCTGCGTCTACGGGATTCCGACACGAGAATCCGGACCCGCCAACGAGCTTGCCCGAGCCACTCTTCTTCCTTCTTTTTCCTTCCTCTTCCTCTTTCCCGGCAACGCTTCTTCTCTCTCCCGGTTTTTCTCGGCCACGTGGGCCCCACTTCTCTTCTCTCCTTTCTTTCTTTTTCCTCCCCTTCCTTTCTTTTCTCCTTTCTTTCTCCTTCTCTTCTTTTCTTTTCTCCTTCTTTTCTTTTTCTTTTCTTTTTCTTTTCTCCTTCCCCCGTGAACCAATTTTCCTTTTCCCGTGATCAAATCCCCTTTCCCCCGTGACTTGCCCTGTCTGCCACCTCTCTTTTGTCCTCCCTCCCCTCTCTCTCCCTTAACTTCTCCTTCCTTCACAACATCACCGGCCATTCTCCTCCTCCTCCCTCTTTGCCTCCTCCTGTTGCGTGCACGGCCACCACCGAGACACCCCCCCCACTCTCTTCCTTTCTCCCTCTCCTTTTCTTCCTCCTCCTTCCCCTTCTCCTTCTCGGCTGCAGCAATGGCCGAGACCTGCAACCCCGCGCCGCCATCCCACCTTCTTCCTCCTCCCACCTTCGCAGCCGCCACCGGTTCCGCCGCCCCTGCCGCCCGCGAACCGCACCTTCTCCTCGCCGCCTCCACCTCACGCGACGTCGGGACGACCTGCAGCAGCGACCACCAGCACGTCACAGCCGCCGCCAAGCACCACCCGCAGCCGCTCGCGTTGCCTCCTCGTCTGCAGCCGTCCAACGGCCACCGCGCGTACAGCCGCGTTCTTCCCTTCTCGACGTGCCGCCTGCTCCCGTGCCACCGTGCAACCGCCCGCACCCGTCGCCCACCGCTCGCCGCCGCCTCTGCAGACTCAAGGTGAGCCTTGAGAAGATGGTGACCCGGTTTGGATGGTCACGGGTCGGGTCTGATCCGGTATTGTAGCTGATGGGTTAGGGTTTGGTTTGTGGACTATGGGTTTTAGTTGGGTTTTGTTTGGTTGGGCTTGGAGTTTGGGTCGTGTGGGCTTTAGCTTTGTGGGTTAAGGTTCTAGTCTGGTTGGGTATGTAGGCTTGGGAATGGGCTAATATGGTTTGGATGTTTTGGGGGATTAAGTTCTGGGCTGGGCTTGCACCACTTGGCCCAGTCCGAAAATTAAAAATAATAAATGATAATTATAATAATAATGAATACATACATAATTATATTTTCTGGAAATATATATATAAATGCGATTATTAATTTTTCGTGGATATGAAACGTAGTGTATATATATTACTTAATCATTTTGGACATATATATATATATATATATATATATAGTGAGGGTAATGTAATAATTTTAAATTATGGGAATTATAATTTGGAAAGTATATGGAGTATATATTGCTGGAAAACATAAATACATAGTAATTTTGTGAAAATAAATAAAGTAATTATTTTTTTTATATTAACTACAAGAAACCAAGGTAGTATGATTTATACCTTTTAAGGAATTACTATATAGTAACTACTTTCTAGAAAGGATACATATACTAAGGAAATAATTTGGGGAAATTGTATATGTATATTAATAAATTCGTATTTATTTCAGGAAATAAGTGTATATGGTTATACTTTTTGAAAATGGAGTTTTCTAAAAATAACAATGCTTGGGAATTATATTTTGGGAAGTATAATAATTTTTATAGAAATATTATGGAAAATATATACGCATGTTATAATTTCCAGAAAAAAAAGTAATTATTATTTTGGGAATTATAGTTATTTCATGGAAATATATTTTGAAAAGAGTTTTATTTAAAGTATGGTACCGAAATTATATTCGGAAATACGTACGGTAAATATTTTCGGTAAATGGAAATAATAAGGGATAAGAACCGGGATGGGTTATTACGCAGTTTGGCATCATAGAGTACCGAATATGTGCATTTATGTGTGTGCATTGTTTTGTTGTATAGGTTATGATATCGAACAGTTCCTGTGGAACCGGCTTTGGACCGATCGACGTTTCCAGAGTTGAGTAATCGGCTAAGGTGAGGTTAAGTAAATATTTATTTACATCCCGTGATGTCAAGTTGCTGTTTGCTTACTGTGTTCGATGTTGCTCGTATGATACTTTGTGGCTGAGTATGATTTGTTTTGAGATGATTATGTTGATATTGTTGCCATCGTTGTTGTTGAGAATATTGCTACTGTTGAGTTGTTGACTATGTGTGACCTTGCTGGTATGATATCTGGTGGTAGTGTATGTTTCTTGTGTGATGAATTATGTTGATAATTGTTGCTGTTGATGTTGTTGAAATTATTGTTGCTGTTGATATAATTGATGATGTTGGGATTGTGGATATGAGTAAGACTGTTGCTGTTGTTGACCGTAGAATTGTGTGAGTTGAGTACCGAGGGTACTATGATGTGATGACGGTTTGATATTGGTTATTATCCAGACGAGCGGAGAGGCTGCGAGCCTGCTCGGGATAATGAGATAATGGTTGGATGATAGAGATGTAGTAACTAGACGAGGAAAAAGGAAATAATAAAATTGAATACACTTAGACATCTAGTAAGTCACAGTTAAATGTTGGAACAGCCAGATGGTAGTCTTATTTTATGGTGCTGGGGGAGAGTGTGCTTGGGGTCTGCTCCCTGTCTGTACCAGTTATTTATATTTAGGCGCTGGGGGAGAGTGTGCTTGGGGTCTGCTCCCTGTCTGTGCCAGTTATTACGTGGAGGTACCGGGGAGGGGTCCACGGGCTAGCTAGCTTGACTACCAGGCGACGGCCATCATTTAACTTGTGATAGGGGCCCTGATAATAAAATTGGAATAGTGTGTCTAGAATAACCAGTGTGTACTTAAGGTTCGTGAGAACCTTGGTTAGTTGTTGTGTTGTGACTTGGATTATTTGCGGTGTTGTATATGTATATTTGCTTATGGGTTTACCCGGTGGGCACTTCGGACTCACCCCTCACCTGCGGGCTTTCATCCCGTAGGTTGAGTTATTTGTTGTTCAGGTATATTGCATTCCAGACAGGCTGTTGACGTTTCCCTTGGACGGGCTTGGATCCATAGTTTGCATGTGTCGCATACAGTGTTTATGTGAGTTGAAAGTCTTCCGCTGTGCACTATTTTGTTATTATTGGGCCATTGGGCCAGTTATGATATTTTATTGTTGTTTTTATTATGGGCTGTTGAGCCCGGTTATTTGTTGATTACACTGTATGCTGAGTCATGTTGGGCTGGGTTGTCACAGTTCCGGCTCGTGTTTACTGTGTACGGTAAATACGGGTCGGGGCGTTTCATGTATATACTAGTATTCTCCTAGACCATGAAGAAGATCGAGATGGGTACTAAGCATTTTGGCCACGAGCATGACTTGACAAATCATGCTTTGAAAATTGCGCACTGAGCTAAATATTCCTCTCATCCTCCGTAAACCCCTTACTGGGATATGCGGATGATCACTGTAAAGGTTATATGGATCTCATTGAATATTTCATCCATTTAATCATATAACTATGGATTTATATTTGTATTATGTTTCCCAAATATTAATAATCCAATTCAATTATTTAAATATTTTAATTTTGTAACTATTCTCTTTATTTTCTTTTTTTAACAAAATCCTAATTTCACTGGTATTGCTCCTCCATCTCTTCCCCGTGCTACTCCTCGTCCACAGACCCATCTTAGCCCATCCTACATGTGCCAAATTGGGCCCGACACGGCCCAACCAACATGAGCTTAGTTGAGCCCATCCCAGTCCAACAAATGCGGACCTGGCTCAATCAATGCGAGCCTAATTGAGACCGATCGAGCTCATTCCATGCAAGCCCTAAATGGGCCGGGATAAGCCCACGAAAACAATTGCATGCATAAGTTAGCAGCCACAGATTTTTGTTTCATGCACCACCCCACGATATAAAAACTAATTTTTTTTTTGTACTGGGGTTAATTTAATTAAGTAACCCCGATTCTTTAAAGATAACTAGCCTCCAGTACTGGCTTCTTTAGAAACTCACACAGTAGGCAGTAGCACACGTTGCTCTTCCTCCATCATTTGTTAATGGTTCCATAACTTTTTCAATTCCTCTTCTTTCTGCTGGTTGCCCCTCCTCCAAATGTAAATTTGAACTCTGGCCACTACTGATAACAAAGAATATTAGTTGTTATTGCCCAAGAACCTCTTCTCAAGGAAAAGAATATGCACTACTTGTTATTGCCCACAGTGGTGGCCACCATTGAATTCACTAATGATTGATTCCCACTCTACTCCTTTGAAAGTTGTATACTCTCTCTTTAAGAGCATGGCCTAATTTCAAGACGGGACCTAAAGTGGCGATATATGATGAAATTGATGCGGCTAAAATGCTATGTACAGTCGAATTTCATGACATTTTTACAGTTGATGAAGATAAAAATAGAGGAACCAATATCATTAATGCCAGTTCATTACGTTCACAGACTTTGATGACTGAGTGAACCACTTGCACATCTTACATCAAATGTATTGGTTCTTTTTTTTCTTTTTTCTTTTTTTTTCTTGAGAATCAAGGATTTTTGTTGTTTATCTCTTTTCAGTATTGTGCCAGGAAATATGACATTGTCTTCTTATGATGTGTATTTTCGACATATATATACATATATAATATAATATAACACCGTTTTTCTTTTTTTGATAAGACGAATATATATATAACACCGTTATGATATCAAATTGAAGTTGATCATACATAAAACATAATAATACAGGCCAACTTAAAGACCAACAAACAATAGCTGAAACAAAGATTAACAACAATAACACACGATCGAGATTAAGAACCAACAAACTACATAAGTAGCATGTAGTAGAGTTTTATTTCCGCCCACACGTACGATATAAGAACTAAATATATTTTCTACATACTTGAATCCTGGTTTTATTTAGGTTTAATCTATGTAACCCAGATTCTTAAAAGATAGCTGGCCTCCAGCACGGGCTTCTCCAGAAATTTACACCCTAGCAGTAGCACTTGCTCCTCCTCCACCAATTATTAATGGCTCCATAACTTTTTCCTCTTGTTTTTGCTGGATGCCACTCCTCCACAAGTAAATGTCAACTCCATTGCTTTGTATCTGATGACAAAAGTGAAAAACGAAACAAAATAAAACAAAATAACAATAAATAATAATTATAATGTGTGGAAAAATAAAAAACCTACATATTCTAATTGAGCACTAATTAATTCATCAATGGAAGTGAGCATCTATATGATGAAGACTTACATATCTCCTTAATTCTGGATCCGAGGAGTCAAAGACAACTTCTTTTGAAAAAATAGCAGAGTAAAAGTAATCCTCTGCCAGAAGCCGGAATCCTGCTTTGAATTGATAATAATCTGAACAAAATGTACTTACACCCTGACTAACCTGATAAACAAAAAAAACCCACATTTTTTTTCCTTGAAGGTCACATATATGCACTATGAAAATATCAAAAAAAGCTTGTAGATAATTTTTTCTGGTAAATTAATTAAAAAACCATTTGGTGTATATATGTACCTCGACAACAATAGTGCCAAGACCAAAATCTTGGGTATATGTGAGGTAAGCGTTGTTATTCTGGAAGCATTCACCTTGCCAGAATTGAAAGGACCCAAATGGATAGACTGTGGCTACATAATAATATCCTCCTCCAAGCTGATGATGCTTGTTGATTGGCCTAGGCACTACTTGGTGATTATTGCCTAAGAAGCTCTGCACCAAATCCTGAGACTGAGAGTAACCCAAGCCTACATGAAAGGAGACAAAGAGGCAGAGGATAACTGTTGGGAAAGAGAAAGACACTGCCATATTGAAGGAGATAATTATTAGCTAGATATTGTATTGCATGGCGTCTCTTCCTTGCCATTTGTTGGTTATTTATAGAGAGAACTTGGTAAGAAAGTCACATTTACTTCTACTGTTGGTCTTCTAGTAATTATTCTCCTCTTCATGGTTGATCATGTCGTTTCTGTCAAGTTAATAATGGTTCTTGAAGTCAGATAAGAAAAAGAAATAAACAATAGGGTTCTTGAAGGATTGTGGGGGCTTGATGATCGGTTTCGTCTTGTCGCTTTTTCAAGTTAAAATGTTTGTATAGTCTAGGGCAGCCGCCTATTCTGTCCAAAGTATATGTTTAATTACTCTGATGAGGTAACATCCTACATATATAATAATGTCCAATTGTATCAAAAAATAATGTCCAATTGATTAGCATGGAAAAAACAACGTCCAATTGATTAATCTGCTGAGGTTTGTAATTGGATTACATGCTTGGCCAGGAAGCTTTAATTTGCAACAAATCCTGGAGTGATGAAATCCTCGTACCCACCTACATTTAAACATTAAAGGCTCCAAATTAATCTAGATTGAGATATCTAATTAAGCTATGTTTAGATATATACAGCAACAGTTGTCGCCTATAGAAACAAAAAAATCACTTTGGTCAGCAATGAACATATAGATAAAATGCTACCAAACACCGTGAAAATATAATTATAATACGCATAAACTAAATGGAAAAGTCCTAATCAAGGAGCAGGTGCGATATCGCATTCCTGTAACTAAAACTTAATTCTGTAAATGGAAAGAAGTCACAATCCAATTAGAACAAATTTGCATGTTAATTAGCTAATTTTTAAACTTAATTATTACGTACCTTTTTGTATGTCCTTATCTGTATGAGTAATATTCATCTGTATTTTCGACCTTTTTTCATGCCACCACTATAATCAGAAGGAAACAAAATAAAGTGGAGTCACTTAAAGATAATCAAGGAATCTGGCAGTCTGAATTGAAGAGTATTGCTGTCAACTACTTTAAGGAATTATTTAGGGAGGATGGTGTGCATGCAAACCTTATTCCACTGCCTAATTACTTTCCTACCCTCGAACCATATCTTTTGGAGGATCTGTGCCGTCCAGTAGAGGAGGATGAGGTGAACTGTATTATGCAAATGGGCCCATTAAAGGCACCTGGGCCTGATGGGCTCCATGCAATTTTTTTCCAATCCCAATGGCAGCTTTTGAAGACTAATCTGCTCCAATTTGCAAAAGAGGTGGTGGAGCAAGGCTGGTGGAAGGAGAGTCTGAACAGAACTCTGATCGTTTTGTTACCGAAAATGGAGAGGCCAGAAAGAATTACTCAATTCAGGCCAATAGGACTTTGTAATGTCCTGTACAAAGTAATGACCAAGCTAGTAGTGAACCGCATCAAACCATTATTGTCAAATTTGGTGGCCCCAATGCAATCTAGCTTAGTACCTGGCAGGTAAATCACAAACAATTCTATTATAGTCCAGGAAGTGGTGCACTCGCTAGGAAGGAAAAAGGGAGGAACCGGCTTCATGGTGATCAAAATAGATCTTGAGAAGGCTTATGACAGACTCAGGTGGTCATTTATTGAGGAAACCTTACTGTTAGTTGGTTTTCCTGACAATTTAGTGCAATTGGTGATGAGATGCATCTCCACTTCATCCTTACAAGTATGTTGGAATGGAGAAGCAACTGAAAGCTTCCATCCTACAAGAGGCATCCGACAAGGTGACCCAATCTTACCATACATCTTTGTTCTGTGTATGGAGAGATTGGGTCATCTAATCCGCTATGCCGTGGAACAAAAGGTGTGGAAACCTATTACCCTCAACAGGGGAGGACCACAACTTACCCACCTCTTCGTTGCCGATGACCTCCTCCTCTTCGCACAAGCGTCTCATGCACAAGTGACCGGTATAAAAGACTGCCTCAACAACTTCTGTACTTTTTCGGGTAAAAAAATAAGCCTGGAAAAATCCAGAATCTGTTTTTCCAAGAATACGGCAAGGAGCATTCAAAAGGCGATCAGCACTAAGTTTGGTTTTAAGCGTACTAAAGATCTAGGAAAACACCTGGGAGTTCCTCTAATCCACTCCAGAATGAAGAATTCACACTTCAGCCATATATTGGATTCTGCCCACTCAAGACTAAGCGGTTGGCAGGCAAAACATCTCTCCCTAGCAGGGAGGCTGACTTTGGTGAAATCAGTTTTGTCTGCGTTACCTGTGTATACAATGCAGACTCTAAGACTCCCAAGAACAATATGTGACAATTTGGATAAGCTTAGCAGACAATTTATATGGGGGTCAACACAGCAAGGGAAGAAAATCCATCTAATGACTTGGGAAAAATTATGTCAGCCTAAAGAAAGGGGGGGTCTGGGTGTAAGAAGAATGAGGATGGTAAATGATGCCCTCCTTTTGAAAATAGCATGGCGAATCTCATCTGACGTTGAACCTCTTTGGGTCCAGATTTTCCGGAGTAAGTACCTTGGTAATGAACCTCGGGTCCCTGTTTGTTTGAAAAATAAGCCTGGGTCAAATTTATGCAGAGCAATGGTCCGACTATGGCCGCTATTTCGGGAGAGCGTGGGTTGGAGAATTCAGGATGGTGCTTTGGGATTATTTTGGGTGGATAAATGGCTTGATGATGGCACTATTTTACAGGATTCTGTTGTACCTGGGGCTCCTTACAGGCTAACTGAAAGGGTCATAGAGATGTGTAATCAAGATAACCAATGGAGATGGGACTACCTGCAGACCCGACTCCCTCAGGCAATGCTGAATAAATTATTTCAATTCCAGCCGCCAAGGGTAGGGCATGGTCCAGATATTTTATTATGGCTACCAAATTCGAAGGGCAATTTCTCCACTAAATCAGCCTATGAGGTGTTAGTGGAATGTGAATGGGATCCAAAGGAAATCGTGTGGAATGTCATTTGGAGTTGGAAAGGGCCCTTAAGGATCTGTACCTTTTTGTGGTTACTGGTGCATGAGAGGTTACTAACCAACTCTGTGAGATTTCGCAGGCACATATCTGATTCGGCTCTTTGCCCCATATGCAAGCGTGAACAGGAAACCGCCCTACATATGGTGAGGGATTGTTCATCAATGAAGAATTTATGGTGGGCTACCAGCAATCAACAACTGGATGACAGTTTTTTTGAAATGGAAATGAAGGATTGGGTTGTGTATAATTTGCAAAACAAGCCCAAATTGCCTGGTTGGGACACGCTTTTTGCTGTAACATGTTGGAAAGCATGGACGTGGAGAAACCAATCATTATTTGATGTTGAGTTTACAAAGGTTGATAACCCGGTTAGATTTCTCAAAACCACTGCTGCTGAGTTCATTGCTGCGCAGGCACTTAGAGTGACCCACAGAGACTTGAAAGTATGGGCATGTTCTGCAACTCCCAAATGGAACCCCCCGGATAGAGGAGAGTGGAAACTAAATGTGGCAGGACATCTCCATGGTGAGGAACCTGAAGCTTTGATGGGTGGTATTTGTAGAGATCATAGAGGAGAATGGGTTTTTGGATTTGTAGCAAGGATGTTTGCCCATTCTAAATTCGCTGCAGATCTACTATCTATCTTGCAGGCCTTGAAATTGGCAGCCAATTGGGTTTCTCAACACACAATGGTGGAATCCGATGGACAAGCTGTCATTCGTTGGATGTTAGAAGATTTTGAATGGGAGGAGGAGCTTCAAGAAACAGCTGCTGAAATCAAATCCTATTTTGGCTCCTTTACTCGCTGTTCTATTCATTTTGTGAATGCAGCAGCTAACAAAGCTGCACAAACCATTGCATCGCTAGCTTATTCCTTTGATCCAGGAATTACGCTTCTTTCCTCCCCTCCAAGTGTAATTTGTAGTCTTGTTCTAGAGGAAAAGGGGAGTTAAGGCTGTCTTGTGCCACCCTCTGTTTATGTTTCTTTTTATTTTTCTCATGCATTAATGAAATGCAGTCCAGGTTTAGACCAAAAAAAATATTCATCTGTATTTTTTTGGATCTGAATCTGAACGGAATCATCCTCTTTCGGTCAACTAATTGCTCATTTCCAAGTACAGGGAAGTCGTGATCATTCTAATTCTCAGCCCACCCAAGTTCAACCAATACAAATGTGGCCCAAAAGACGAGAGCCTAATTGGACCCAACCGGGCCCATTCCATGCGATGCTAAATGGGCCCAACCAACAATTGCATGCATAAGGTAGTAGCGTGCAACAGATTTTTATTTCATGCACCACCCACGATATAAAAACTAAATTATTTTCTAATGGGGGTTTATTTAATTAAGTAACCCATATCCTTCAAAGATAGCTAGCCTCCAGTACTGGCTTCTTTAATTAAGTAACCCATTGGATGCCGGTTTTTGCTGGATGCCGGTGCCACTACCCAACAAGTAAATGCCAACTCCATTCTTTTTTGTCTGATGAGTGATGACAAAGCGAAAAACGAAACAAAATAACAATAAATAAGATTATAATTAAGAATATGCAATTGACTAAAAGCTATATTATTCTAATTAAGCACTAATTAATTTCTTAATGGAATTAAGTCATGAGATGAGATCATGATGAAGACTTACAGAGTTCCTTAATTAATTCTTTATCCGTGGAAACAAAGGGAACTTCTTTTGTCAAAGCAGAGGTGTAAAAGGTAGCCTCTGCCAGAAGCTGGTCTCCTGTTTTGAATTGATAAGAATCTGAACAAAGTAAACTTCGACTCCCACTAACCTGATAAAAAAAAAATCCACAAAATTTTTTTCCTTAAAGGTTGCATACTCCACACATATATATGCACTATGAACATATCAAAAAGCTTGTAAGTAAACCTTTTTTTTTTGGGGTAACTTAATGAAAAACGTGAACAAAAAAAAAAAAAAACACATTTGGTGTATATATGTACCACAACAACAACATAGCCAAGACCAAGATCTTGGGTATATGTGAGGTAAGCGTTGTTCTTCTTGAAGCATACACCTTCCCAGAATTGATAGGCCCCAAATGGATAAACTGTGGCTACAAGAGAATATCCAGCTGCTACATTTCCATTAAGCTGATGATGCTTGTTGATTGGCCTAGGCACTACTTGGTCATGATTGCCTAAGAAGCTCTGCATCAAAGCCTGAGAGTCACCCAAGCCTGCATAAAAGGAGACAAAGAGGCAAAGGATAACTATTGGGAAAGAGTAAGACACTGCCATATTGAGGGAGATTATAAGATACTAGTATTGTATTGCATGGTGTCTCCTCCTTCCCATTTGTTGGTTATTTATAGTGAAAACTTGGTGTAACAGCCTGGGTAAAATTTTTGATTTTTACCGGGACTGTAAAAGTCTTTTTACCGTGATTTACTGTTGATTTATTCTTGGGTAATTAATTCAAGGTAAATCGGGAGTTGTTTTTCGAAACCGAGAGTTTTCCCGCGCTCGTGATTTTTCCGTGGATTTTTCGGACCTAAGTTGGTATTTTTCGGATTTCGGAATTTCTCGGAAAATCACAACGGAAAATAACTAAGGGGGTATCAGTTATTTTCTGGTCCGGACTAGACTCGCTCTATAATGCAGACCGGCTGCATTATTGAGAAGTCACATGTGCACAGTGTTCACCGGTTTATAAAATGGAAGCAGCAGAAGGAGAGGAAGAGAGGAGAGGAGAAAAAAAAGAAAAAGAGAGAAAAAGAAAAAGAGAAAAAAAAAGAAAAAGAAAGAAATAAAAAAAAAGAAGAAAGAAGAGAAAAAAAACACAGAAAACAGAGAAAAAAAAAAAGAGAAGAGGGAAAAGAAAAAAAGGGGAAAAATAAATACTGGAAATAGGAAAAAAAAGAGAGAAAAAAATCAGAGGAAAAAAGAAGAAAATCAGAAAAGAAAAGAAAGAAAACAGAAAATACAGAAAAAAATGGTGCAACTGTCCATCGTCACCCAGCGCCCCAGAACACTGTTCACGAGATGAAGCTCCGGGCCACCTCTCGTCGCACCGCCGCCACAAGCACGCTCGCCGTGATGTCGCCGACCTGTTGCCGCCTCCCCCGACTGATTCTGCCGCCGGACGCGCAGCGCAGAGCCGTTGACCCGCCGCAGACCCGGCGGATCTTGCTTCCTCCGCGCCTGCTCTGCCGCCTGCCGTCGCCGCACCTCCTTTCCGCCGCTCTCGCGCCGCACCGAGTCACCTGATTCCGCAGCTGAGCTCGCCTTTCCTTCCCTCAGCCTGCTGCCGCGCCGCCGCCCCTATACCCGCTTGTAAGGTCGGGTGACCCATCTGTGCTGTCCGGGTCGCGCTTGGGTTTGGATCCGGGTTGCGACCAGTTTTATTTAAAAAAAAAATATATATATATATCTAATTGTTGGAATTTGTTTCTGAAAAAAAATAATATATCAATTATTTTGGAAAATTACATATATTATTTTGGGGAAATATATGGTAATTATAAATAGTTGTTTTGAAAAAAAAAACATATACTTGATTTTGGAAAATTAAGATAATTAAGTTTTGTTTATAAATTATTATTATGGTTAGTTTGAAAAAAAATATAAATATGCCTTGAAAATATTTCTGGAAATTTTAATTATATGTTATTATTTCTCTGGAATACAATATGTATATGCTATTATTCCTGGAAAATATATATATATACATTTCTAAAATATATATATAATTATGTTGATTTATAATTGTTTGGAAAAGTATTTGGAAATATTATGGAAAATATATACATATATTATAAATTCCAGAAAAATTATGGTAATTATTATTTTGGAAAAGTATATTATTTTATGAAAATATTTTGGGAAGAGTTTTAATTAAAGTATGGTACCGAAATTATATTCGGATATACGTACGGTATAGTATTTTCGGTAAAAATGATAATAAAGGATATATAATCGGGATGGGATTATTTCGCAGTTTGGGCATCATAGTATACCGATTATGTGCATTTATGTGAGTGTATATTGTTTTGTGGTATAGGTTTGGATATCGGGCAGTTTCCCGAGGAGCCGGCGTCGGACCGGTAATTATTTCCGGAGTTGAGTAATCGGCCAAGGTGAGGATGGATTTCCTTCAATATGTGCCTGTATTACTCGGTTATTGTGTTTGATGTTATTGCACTGTCGATGATTGCATTTGTTGTGTTTGTGGTCGGGATGTTTATCCCATGTTGGTTTTTGGGATGTTTATTCCCGTGTTGATTTTCTGTGTCTTTTGGAATAAGTATAACGGAATTAATAATAAATTGCGACAAGGATGTCGATCCTTGGTATTTTGGATGGGATGTCTATCCCGGTATCTTGGTTAGGGATGTCGATCCCTGTGATTTGATTTTAATGACGGTAATATAATTGTCACGTGGTAAGTAGAGGTACGACCGGATGGTTTGAGACTGTTTTGTGGTGGCCATGATCTGGGTTACTTGTGATGGGCATGTTGATGTCGGTTTGATTGGGATGTTGATCCCTGAGTTTGATATTGGGATGTTGATCCCGGGTTCTTTTTGATCTGGCACCAGGAACAGGTTGATAACCTGGTACGACCCTAGCTTATCCGTGACGGGGCCCGGAAAAGATAAAATTGGAAATTGGATTTTGTTTGAGTCTTTTGATTTATTTTGGCGGTTTTTGCCTATTTTTGACTTGAGTAATTTTAGTGTGCATATTGATTGTCTTTCCTTCGTCGGTGAGCACTTCGGACTCACCCCTCACCTGCGGGCTTTCATCCGTAGGATGAGTTACTTTTGGTACAGGTCTGGTGCATTCCAGACAGGCTGCAGCGTTATCCCTTGGACAGGACTTGGATCCATAGTTTGCATCTATGACGCATACAGTGTTTAGTGAGTTGTTAAGTCTTCCGCTGTGCATTTTATTGATATTATTGGGCCGTTGGGCCGAGTTATTGTTGTATACACTGTATGCCGGGTCTTATTTTGGTTGGGTCGTCACAGTTCCGGCACGTGTTTACTGTGTACGGTAAATATGGGTCGGGGCGTTTCACTTGGTAAAGAAAGTCATATTTAATTTTACTGTTGGTATTCTAGAAGTTAATTAGGTGGACCACTCTGTCTACACCTCTTAAGTATATCATCTTATTACACTGATTTACTTGCTTTTACTTAGTGGAAATTAACTATTGGTCTAGTATTGCCAAAAAAAGAAATGTGTATGTAATATTAAGTGTAAGTATCTCGATATATAAGGACTGTATGAGGTTTGTAAACGAATCAACAAGTCTTGCAGGAGAACAACTAGCATCCAAGTAAATGAATGTGTGTCGTTAATAGTTCAATTCATGTTATTATTAATTATTTCTTTTAATCTTTTCTTCTGTTGTTTAATATTTTTTGTTTTGGGGTCAATGATGCATGTTTAAATATACAGAATTAATTATTATCTATATTATTTTTTAATATTTCATTTATTTATTTTTCTAATTTATATTTTAATTTATATTTTAATGTGTTTTATGCATAATAATATATATTTATTTTTTATTGATATTTATGAAAAAATAAAAAAATGAAAATTTTGGGAAAAAGTTATGTGCAAGTTTTTAAAAAAATTTATTTGAATATATTACATAAAAATGCCTAGAAATAATTAATTGGTAATATGTTTAATTATTTTTAAAAAATTAATTAATATACAAGCCCGTGGAACCACGTGATGTGAGCTAGTATTATATTTGAAGCTTTATACTATTCAGCATGGAAGAAGTAACTAACAATTATCTATACTTTACATTAACATTACCACTGCTGTGAAAAATTGACGTCAGATGCGGGTAAAAATGGATGGCATAAGAAATCAATAAAACTAAAAGATTTTATCCTTTTTTTTTTCTCCTTTCGAAATGCAGCAAGATTTTATTTTTAACCGACATGTTTGGGGGGCAGAAATTCCGTCCAGGCATCTAAATCCAGATTAGTTCAATCAAACCCGCCATGAACTACACGTCACAGGCATTCATTCATTCGGTAGCAAACAAGTGTCCACCTTCATTCGTGGTCGCATCTCTGTGAGCGTTTAAACTAGACCTGCCAAAACAGGTTTTGACACGACAACACGACACGAATCCGACACGAAATTAGCATGTATAGATCAGAGATTTTCAACCCGTTTAATTAAAGGGGTTGACCCGACACGACACGAAAATTAGCAGGTCAGGTTGCGGGTTGACCCTCCAACCCGATGGGTACCTATTTATGACCCGATTATATTTAGGGTCTATATATTTTACTGACTTAATGCATGACTTATTTACTATTTAAGGCCAAAATTATTAAAATTATCCAAAACTATTGTTATATATGATTTAAAATAATATTATATTATGATTCTATAACTTTTAATTATATTTAATATATAAAAAATCTAATTATATACCTATTTGCTCGAGAAATGTGCAAAATAGACAACCTCCAAATGTAAACTTCCTAGTGTTAACAGGTAACCCGCGGGTCAACCCGAACCCGACGCGATTATAAACGGATTGACACGACACGACGCGATTATTAAACAGGTCAGGTACGGGTTAAGAAATTGAAACCTGTTTACCTGTTCAACCCGATACGAACCCGACCCGTCAACACGAATTGCCCGGTCTAGTTTAAACCCCCCAACAAGAAGTGTTTAAAACGTTAAACCAAGTGAACGATGTGTAGCTAGATTGCCACTTTGAGGATCTATCTTTTCCTCTCTTTTCCTCTCTCTTTGATCGATCATTATCGCACACCGGAAACGGGCTAAAGGCTCAAAAATCCAAAACACCGAGACTTGTCGGTCAATCAATCACCAACCCCACACACACTCCTCTTAACCAAAAAGATGCAACGCCGCACACCATAAGTGAGTCTCCCAATACAAATTTTCTTCATAATCTGAAACTTGGCTTAATAGAACCATACTTATTTACTACTTAGATCAATCCAAATTGGACAATTGAGATTACATTTTAAAATTAGGACATCTACCTAATAATTCACTTAACTTGTCGAACGGGCTTTGTCCAAAGTGCACTCACATACAGGCCTGAGTTAGGTGGACTCGAAAATATATCTCCTACCAATCCTTAACAGGCCAATAGCCCAACACTTCTGAGAATTTCATAGTCCATGAATAGTAACAACCAAGACTTTATGGCTCATTTTTTTCGGCTATTGATAAAAAAAAATGTTTTCTGGGTCAAAATACTATATAGCTCATCATTCCAGGGCCTTGGCACAAGAACGCCCACCATCAATCCCCATATTTTTTTGTTTTAATTATTCACGTCGTTATGGTTATTTATTAATAATTTTATCATCATAGCTTCAGCCTTTCTTTTGTGGATTCAGATGTTTCATCAATTGAATGTTTCTTACTGGCTAATTAATTACTATTAATCGAAACATCATTCTTTGGGGCCACACACATTTGTATCACATATGAAGAGTAATTAACTACACCCTGGCCTCAAAATTAATCCCTTTTCGTCTTTTTCCTGGATATGGAGATGCCCCATTTTAATGTTTGGTTCCTCCATTTTACATAACCTCAAAGGAAAATAAAGTTTTTGATCCAATCCAAATTTTATGACTTTTGGACTTTTATATATCTCCTTAACTTCAACACATTATAAAACTGAGAATTATACACGCAAGACTTACAAAAAGGGCAAGACTCTTTTCCTTTTCACAGCAACATATGCAAGCCCGCAAGATAAATGGCGAAAATTATTGTCGGCAAAACATAGAAGCCTTGTCAACCCAAACTATGGAACCTTGGCTGCTAGCTGGCGATTTCAACGCTATTCTTGATGGAGTAGAAAGAAAGGACAGATTTGGTAAATCAGGTTTCGCAAACATTTGTCCCTCGTAGACCGTGTAACCCTTGCAAAGGCAGTCCTTACCGCAATCCCTGTGTACACCATGCAAACGGTACGACTACCTAAGGCTACCTGTGATGCTCTAGACAAAATTTACAGGCAGTTTGTGTGGGTTCTTCATCGCAACATAAAAGTATGCACTTGGTGCAGTGGGAAGCACTTTGTAGCCCCAAACAGAATGGGGGAGTCGGTTTGCAAAAAATGCGATCCATGAATGATGCTCTGTCCATGAAGATCGCTTGGAATATAATTGCCCAGAGGGAGGAACTATGGGTTCGTGTCTTCAGGTGTAAATACATGCATAACCAACCCCAAGCGCCCATTACCTTGAAGAAAAAACAAGGCTCCAATCTTTGGACATCTGTTTACAAAATCTGGCCTACATTCCGTAATGAATTGGGCTGGAAAGTTCTTAATGGAGAAACTGCACTGTTCTGGGAAGATAATTGGACGAGCCTTGAACGCCCATTATTAGATAGTCATGCCAATGTACCGGCTATTCTTTTGAATAAACCTGTTGCAGCTTTCACTGGTCATGGCACAGGTTGGAATTGGAGACTCCTGCAACCATACCTTAACTCGGAAGTGGGGAACTGGTTGTGGAATGAACCTAGCCCCCACCCTACACGAGGCGAAGACCAGATTATATGGCCATAGGGTGTGCAAAACGCCTTCACGGTTGTGTCTGCTTACAACCTGATTGAGGGATAGCTGTGGAGCCCTGCAGACCTGTTGTGGAAATTAATATGGGGATGGAAAGGTCCACTGCGCGTTTCATTTTTCCTTTGGTTATTGGGCCACAACAAGTTAATGACGAATGAGATGCGAGTTAAGTGGCATATTGCTTCCTCAACCCTATGCCCTCATTGTCATCAACATACTGAATCATGCCTCCATGTCTTTAGAGACTGCATTTTTGCATCTGACATTGGGTTGGTCATATGCGATGGTGTTGTCCCGGATGATTTTTTTTGCCTTGCCCCTAAAGTCTTGGCTATGCAGGAATTTGGATGCCAGAATTGCTGATGGAAAATGGAGTGTATTATTCGCCACTTTCTGCTGGAAAATTTGGTTTTGGAGGAACCAACTGGTTTTCAATCCAGATGGCGACGAGTTCATCAACCCAATCAGACACATCCTATCCACAACTGAAGATTTCCGAAGGGCCATCAGCAGTCCAAGGTTTCCCCTAAAGTCTATGATTCAGAATGTGTCTAAAGAATCCTGGTCGCCTCCTCCATCTAGTAGCTTCAAAATTAATGTGGCAGTTTCATCATCTAACAGCAGTTGCAGTAAGCTCTGTGGTGGCGTTTGTCGTGATTTAAATGGATTTCGGAGAGCTGGCTTTGTTTCTGTATTGGAACCATGTAACAGCTTTACGGCAGACCTCTTGGAAATCCAATATGGATTGCAATTTGCACAACAATGTGGTATTCAGACACTCATTCTTGAGACAGAAGCAGTTGCAGCTTTGGAGCGGCTCTTGGATGACGTATTATGGGACCTGGACTTTGAAAAGCTGATCAAGGAGACCAAAACTCTGCAAAGTTGCTTCAACTCGGTAGACCTTGCCTTTGTACTCCATGAGGCGAATTCTGTGGCTCAGGGTATGATTAAATTAACTTCTCATTCGTGTCCAGGTGTATTCATTATAGATACACCCCCAATGTAATTAGAAATCTGTTACTAGAAGATAGGGGCGCATTAGGCTGTTAGCTTTGCCCTTGTTCTGGTCTTGTATGCATTTCACATATTAATATACTTCCATCTTCCCGGTCTTCGACAAAAAACTGAGAATTATGTAAAGCAACTACAGTAGATAGATGAAGAACAAACAATTGCATGCATAAGTAGCATGCAACACATTTTTATTTCATACACCACCCACCGATACAAAAACTAAATTATTTTCTACCACAGGGGGTGGTGGCCCAGTGGCAAGGCCTTCAACCTGCCATCTTTAAGACTCGGGTTCGAGTCCCGCCGCTTCCAGTCAAGCCCCATGGTGTGATGCGGCCGAATATGGCCTTCCACATGGTGGGGTGCTGGCCGTTGAGCCCGGTGACTCCCCGATATTATGATGTGTAGCAGGTGAGGGTGTCTGCTGGTGCCCCGGTTGGGCGGTCTCTCCTATGAGAAGGGTCTAATGCTAGGATGTAACCGGTATTGACCGGGGCCTAGACCGACGGGGCGATGATGACACCACTGATGCCTTTTTTTTTTCTCGATAAAAAAAACTAAATTATTTTCTACTGGGGTTTGTTTATTTAATTAAGTAACCCAGATATTCTTCAAAGATTGCCAGCCTCCAGTACTGGCTAATTCTGTAGAAACTCACACAGTAGCACTTGCTCTTCCTCCATCAGTACTTGTTAATGCCTCCATATTTTTTTCCTCTTGTTTTTGCTGGATGCCGGTAGTCCTCCACACGTAAACTTGAACTCCATGATAGTCTATCTGATAACAAAGACAAGAAAAACAAAATAAGAATTTTGCAATCACTAAAATTGACTAAGCTATATTAATCTATTTTAAAGCACTGATTAATTAATAATTCCTTAATGGAATTAATTAAGTGATCATGATGAAGACTTACTTCGTGCCTTATTTGGCGATCCTGGGTATCGTAGTTAACATGTCTGGAGAAAATGGAGGAGAAAAAGGATTCCTCTGCAAGAAGATGCTCTCCTGCTTTGAATTGATAGTAATCCACACATGATAAACTTCGGGAATCACTAATCTGATTAAGAAAATGAAGCCACAAATTAAAGAAATTTCTTTACATATATGCAAATATATAAGAAACTTATAAGGAATTTGTTAACTTAAAAATTGAACCAAAAGAAAAAAAAAAAGATCATCCATTTGGTGTATATATGTACCGTAAGAACAACATAGCCAAGGCCAAAATCCTGGGTATATGTGGCGTAAGCTTTGTTGCTCTTGAAGCATTCACCTTCCCAGTAGCCAAAGGGCCCGAATGGATAGAGTGTGGCTACATGATTATAATATCCATCTCCATTTCCATTTCCATTCATTAGCTGATGATGTTTGTTGATTGGCCTAGACACTACTTGGTGGTAATTGGGCAAGAAGCTTTGCACCAAATCTTGAGAGTGACCACACCCTCTATTAAAGAGGGAGAGGAGAATGTTTATTACATTTTCTATCTTAAATAGACAAAGACAGGGCCATAATATATTGAAATGAAGGAGAATGTTTTCGATTGTGAATGGTCTCTCTTCCACTCCATTGGGTGGTTTATTTATAGAGAAACACCTGATCTCCCTACCCCTACAGTCAAATTTCATTACAGTTTTACAGTTTGATCCTCCACATTATTATTGGTTCACTACTGTCACAGACTTTGATGCATGATTGAGGGGGTCACGTGCACCACTTATATCATTTGTATTAGTACTCATATACATTTACTTGCTTGTCCATATATATATATATATATATATATATAGGGTGTTACATGTCGTCTAGTTCGAGTTCCGATTTGGATGGATATACGTAAATTGTGTTGTCGGTACATTTCAATGGAATATGTGACAGTGGAATTCAAGGGTACACCATCCATTATGGAGAAAAGAAAACCATGATCCATTGTGATCACCTCTGCCAGAGAAACGAAACAGACAAAATTAATGCTTGAGAGTTGAGATTGACATGACATTCAATTTGTAGTAAAGAGTTATTTTATGATTGTTGGGGGTGAGACACACAAATACAAATTTCGGGAGTTAAAACTTAAAACCTCAAAAAACTTATTTTTGGTGTGAGATATGTATGGTCTTCTTTCATGGATAGATCAAGTATTGTGATTGATATTTTATCATTTTATTCCCTTTTTCTCCTAGTAACAGCTACAATTCTTGTTTCTTTACTGAATATTACAGTAATTAATAACCTCTCTATTCTTTTTTTTTTTTTTGACAGTAATAATTAACCTCTCTATTCTAGAGTTCATGAATATGATGACAAAATGGATGCTTATCTTAAACACCAACAAACAATAGCTGAATAGCATAAAAAAAAAAAAACAACAAACAATAGGTGAAACAAAGATTAACAACAACTACGCACGATAGATAGATTAAGAACCAACAAACTACATAAGTAGCATGTAACAGAGTTTTGTTTCTCCCCATACGTACGGTACAATATAAAAACTAAATTATCTTCCACATACTTGAATCCAGGTTTTATTTAGGTTTAATTTATGTAACCCAGATTCTTCAAAGATCAGTACTGGCTTCTCCAGAAATTTTTACTCCCTATAGCACTTGCTTCTCCTCCTTCAATTATTAATGGTTCCTCCATAACTTTTTCCTCCTGTTCTTGCTGGACGCCACTCCTCCACATGTAAATGTCAACTCCATGGGCTTTTATCTGATGACAAAGTGAAAAAACGAAACAAAATAACACTAAATAATTAGAATGTATGCAAACTAATTAAAAGCTATTCCAGTTGAGCACTAATTAATTCATTTTTTTATGCTAGCACTAATTAATTCATGAATGGAAGTGAGCAAATATAGGATGAAGACTTACATATTTCCTTAATTCTTTATCCGAGGAATCAAAGGCAACATATTTTTGCAAAATAGCGGAGAAAAAGGAATCCTCTGCCAGAAGCCGGTCTCCTGTTTTGAATTGATAATAATCTGAACAAAATGCACTTCGACCCTGGCTAACCTGAGATAAAAAAAAAAAAAATAGATCCACAATTTTTTTTTTCTTAAAGGTTGCATATATACTCCACATATGTGCACTAATGAAGATATAAAAAAGCTTGTAAGTTAATTTTTTTTTGGTAACTTAATTAAAAACTGAACCCCAAGAAAAACCCATTTTGGTGTATATACGTACATCGACAACAACATAGCCAAGACCATGGTCTCTGGTATATGTGAGGTGAGCATGGTTCTACTCGAAGCATTCACCTTCCCAGAACTGAATGGCCCCAAATGGGTAGACTGTGGTTACGTGATAATACCCTCCTCCATTTCCATTAATTAGCTGATGATGTTTGTTGATTGGCCTAGACACTACTTGGTAATTGGGCAAGAAGCTTTGCACCAAATCTTGACACCCTCCATTACAGGAAATAAAGAGGGAGAGGAGGAGGAGGATGACTATTGGGAAAGACAAAGGCAAGGCCATAATATATTGAAATGAAGGAGAATATTTAATTAGATTGTGAATGTTCTCTCTTCCATTCCCATTGGTTGGTTTATTTATAGACAAACTTCATAAGAAACACCTGATCTCCCTACCCCTACTGTACTATACAGTCAAATTTCATTTCATTTTTTACCGTTGATGATTGAGTGGGTCACGTGCACCACTTATATGATTTGTATTAGTACTCATATATATTTACTTGCTTGTGCAAATATTTATATACTGAATATTACAGTAGTTAATAACCTCTCTATTCTTTTCTTTTTTGGGATAATTGTAATAAACACTCTATTTTGGAGTTCATGATGATAAAAAAATGGATGCTCTTCTTCAATTTATTCAAAGATGAGACTTGGAATAACCATTAGTAGTTCAGGTTAATTATTAATAAATAAAGATTCCCAGTGAACCCTTTTTCATTTCTCCTTTTTTCTGCAAAGCATTCCTTTCTTTCTTTCTTTTATAGTACCATCCTCCTCTTCAAGGTTTCCACGTTGTCGCTAGCATGTTAATAATGGTTCTTGAAAGTCAGATTAAAAAAAAGAAAAGGGTTCTTGAGTTGAATGATTGTGGGGGCTTGATCGGTTTTGTCCAGTCGTTTTTTCAAGTTAAAATATTTGTAGTCTAGTCCTTAAAGTATTATTATTGCTTGCTTGTTGTTAGACCTGGCAATTCGTGTTGACGGGTAGGGTTCGTGTCGGTTTGAACAGGTAAACAGGTTTCAATTTCTCAACCTGTACCTGACCTGTTTAATAATCGGGTTGTGTCGTGTCAACACGTTTATAATCGTTTTGGGTTCGGGTTGACCCGCGGGTTACCTGTTAACTCTAGGAAGTCTACAAATTTATTTGGAGCTTATTTATTTTGCACATTATTCAAGCAAATAGGTATATGATTAGATTTTTTTATATACTAAATATAATTATAAATTATAGAATCCGACTATAATATTATTTTAAATCATATATAACAGTAGTTTTGGATAATTTTAATAATATGGCCTTAAATAGAAAATAAATTATGTATTAAATCAATAAAATATATTGATCCTAAATATAATCCTGTCATAAATAGGTACCCATCGGGTTGAAGGGTCAACCCGCGACCTGACCTGCTAATTTTCGTGTCGTGTCGGGTCAACCCATTTAATTAAACAGGTTGCAAATCTCTAATCTATACATGCTCATTTCGTGTCGGGTTCGTGTCGTGTTGTCGTCTCGAAACCTGTTTTGCCAGGTCTACTTGTCGCTATATCTAAAAATCTTTATAGTACTTGCTTGCTTTTTTTTGCTTTATCTATGTCGTGTCATATCACGAGAGAACAGTACTTGTACTATGATCAACCCCAAAAGGTAACAGCTGACAAAAAAGAACGAACGAAGCTGAGCTAAGCTTAGGTAGTCCATCTTTAAGAAACATTAACGGTCCAAATTAATCTAGATCAAAAGAATCTAGTCCACCTGTTAATTAGAATTATACAAAGTTAGCGTCCAGTAAATTGGAATAATTAACCTCCTTACTGATGATAACCTCTCTACTCTGTAGTTCATGATGATGCCAAAATAGACGCTCTTATATTTTTTCCTGGTTTTAAATTAAATCTTGGGAACGTTATCAGATTAAAAGATTAAGCTTTTTTAGAGGCCTCTTGTTTATAGGAAGAAATAATGGCAATCATTCTATTACAACTACATCAGCACCATCTGTTCCTTCATCAGCAGACAAAAAAAAAAGTTTGCCTATGACAACAGTACTGGAAAATGATGCTTCAGTGGAGAATTTTGGCATGTATGATGCCCCCATTTTATTATCGGTACCTCCATATTTTTACATAACTTAAACAGAAGAAAATCTCATAAATCCCAAACTAAAAAGAAAAGCCCACTTGTTGATGACATCAACTGAAGATCAGTACATTAAACAGAATATACCAGGCCAACTTAAACACCAACAAACCAAAGCTGAAACAAGATTAACAACATTAAACACACGACAGATTAATTAAGAACCAACAAACTACTGGGTTTATATATTTAGGCTGCTTTATTTATGTAAAACCCAGATTCATCAAAGATAGATCATAGCCTCCAGTACTGGCTCCTCCTGAAGTTTACACCCTAGATAGCACTAGTAGCTCCTCCATCAGTACTTGTTAATGGCTCCATAACTTTTTCCTCTTGTTTCTGCAGCTGGTCGCCACTACTCTTCCACAAGTAAATGTCAACTCCATTGGCTTTAATCTGATAACAAAGTGTAAAACAAAACAAAATAACGACACGTGCAAAACTATAAAAGCTATTCTAGCTAGCTAACTTAAAACACTAATTAGTTCATTAATGGAAAAGTGATCATGATCATGAAGACTTACATATTTCCTTAATTCTTTATCCGAGGAATCAAAGGCAACACGTTTTAGGGTACCAGCCACCAAGAAGTCATCCTCTGCCAGAAGTCGGTCTCCTGCTTTGAATTGATAATAATCTTTACAAAATGCACTTCGACCATGACTAACCTGATAAAAAAATAATAAAGATACAATTTTTTTTTTGTCATAAGGTTGCATATTACAAAAATATATCCGCACTATGAAAATATATCAAAAAGCTTGTAAGGAATTTATTTGTTTAACTTAATTAAAAAGTGAACAGAAATAAAACCCATTTGGTGTAAAGGAATATTTGTTAACTTACATCAACAATAACATAGCCAAGACCATGGTCTCGGGTATATGTGAGGTAAGCTTTGTTATCCTTGAAGCATTCACCTTCCCAGAATTTAAAAGCCCCATATGGATAGACTGTGGCTACAATCTGATAAGACCCATCTCCATTTCCATTAAGCCGATGATGTTTGTTAATTGGCCTAGGCACGACTTGGTAATTGGGCAAGAAGCTCAGCACCAAATCCTGAGACTGAGAGTAACCCAAGCCTCCATGAAAGGAGACAAAGAGGCAGAGGATAACTATTGGGAAAGAGAGAGAGAAAAACACTGCCATATATTGAAGGGGATTATTAGCTAGATATTGTATTGCATGGTGTCTCTTCCTAGCCATTTGTTGGTTATTTATAGAGAGAACTTGGTAAGAAATTAAGTCATTTTTACTTTTACTGTTGCTCTTCTTGCTAGTAAATTACTAGTAATTACGTACGTGGACGGTGGACCTCTACACCTCTTAATTGTATTGTTTTATTACTCAGACTTACTTGTCTGGATGGAGTGAAAGAACCAAATGTGTAAAAGAATATTTGTACCAAAAAGTGTTGCAGGAGACCAAGTAAATGAATAATTGTGTTACAGTAGGTTTTGGAGTGACACTCTCTACCTTTTTTTTTTCCTTTTTCTGCAAAGCATCTGCATCCCGACTCTCTTTTTACTTTCTTTTAGTACCGTCCTCTCTCTTCCTCTTCATGGTTTTCGTGTTGTGCTGTCAAGTTAATAATGGTTCCATTTTTTTATATAAAGAAGTTAATAATGGTTCTTGAAAGTCAGACAAAAAAAAAGTGAAATGTAAAAAATGGTTTTCGTCTTGTCGCTTTTTCAAGGTAGAAGTCCTTGAAGTGTTATTGTTTCTTAGGTTGTCGCTATATATAAAATGTTTGTTGTATTTGAGGTATTATATACAGTTGCTTTTTGCCATATCTATGTCGTGACTTATAAAAAAGGAATACATAATAATATTGGAAGCCTATATTTCTTTTTATTTTTTTTTGAGCGAGCAACAATTTCAATAACAGAAAATATACAATGTGCAAAATTTAAGTACCAATATCTCAACTACATGGAAAGGAAGACTGTCCAGGGTTTTTTAAGAAAAATGACTCGCATTGAAAGAAAAGAGAAACAACTGTCAGTGAGATCCAAAGCTACAAAAGCAAAGCGTGGTACCCAAGGTAGGGATTGTGTGTCTGTGTGTGTGTGTTTTTTTTTTTCTCTGGGTAAGTGATGAACTGATGACAATCGTTTTGGGCCACTTAACTTGGCAAACGGGCTTGGTTCACAGCCCAGTACTCACACACAGGCCTGAATTAGGTGGACTCGGAAATATCATCTCCCACAAATCCTTAACAGGCCAAAGAGCCCAACACTTCTGAGAAATGATAACACTTTTTGTAATGTGTGATTGTGTGTCATGAGCATTAATATTTTTGGCCGAGTGACTTCAGTCTTTCTTTTCCCTGATTCAGATGTTTCAACAATTCAATGTTTCTTCCTGCAAAAAAAAAAAAATTCAATGTTTCTTGCTGGCTTCTTATTGATCACAATATCATTATTGGGGATCCACAGTGTTACTTGTACCACAAATTGACCCATGAATTTTAATCATATGATGAAATGGAAAAAAAAGAGCAAAAAAAAAAAAATGGGGATAACTTTACCTTTGTAGTCTCTCCAGTCTACTCTCAAATAATCCTTTTTTGATTTTCCTGAATATGGGGATGCCCCATTTTATTATTGGTACCTCCATTTTTACATAATTTTAATCAGAAGAATAACAAGAATCTCACAAATCCCAGATTAATTAAAAAGAAAAAACCACTTTTTGATGATATCAATTGAAGTGGATCATTACATAAAACAGAATAGTTCAGGCCAATTTAAACACCAACAAACGAAAGCTGAAACAAGATCAACAACATTAAGCACACCATAGATTAATTAAGAACCAACAAACTACGTACTGGATCTACATATTTAAATTTTATTTATGTAAAACCCAGATTCATATATCAAAGATAGATAGCAAGCTAGCTAGCCTCCAGTACTGATGGCTTCTTTAGCAATTTTACGCCCTAGATAGCACTTGCTCCTCCTCCTCCATCAGTACTTGTTAATGGCTCCATAACTCTTTCCTCTTGCTTCTGCTGGTTGCCACTCTTCCACAAGTAAATGTCAACTCCATGGGCTTTTATCTGATAACAAAGTGAAAACCAAACAAATTAACGATAAATAAGAACGTGCAACTATAAAAGCTAATATTCTAACTTGAGCACTATAAATTAATTCATTAATGGAAAGACTTACATATTTCCTTAATTCTTCATTCCGGGAATCAAAGGCAACTTTTTTCACCAAAACAGCAGAAAAAAAGGAAACCTTTGCCAGAAGTTGGTCTCCTGTTTTGAATTGATAATAATCTTTACAAAATGGATTTCGAGCCTTACTAACCTGATATATAGAAAAGAATAAAGCCATCATTTTTTTCCCCTTAAGGTTGCATACTCCACACACACACACATATATGTATGCACTATGAAAATACTAAAAAGCTTGTAAGGATGGAATTTGTAAATTACTTACATCGACAACAACATAGCCACGACCATGATCCTGGGTATATGTGAGGTAAGCGTTGTTCTTCTTGAAGCATTCACCTTCCCAGAATTGATAGGCCCCAAATGGATAGACTGTGGCTACCTTATAATACCCTCCATTTCCATTAAGTTGATGATGTTTGTTAATTGGCCTAGGCACTACTTGGTAATTGGGTGTTATGAATGGGGCCTTGACTGACGAGGCTAACAATGGGCCTATAGACAATGAAGTCCAAGAAGTGGCTTTTGGGAGTGATCCAACGACCTCTGCAGCCCAAGCTCATGTCCCTGCAGCCTCAACGAGTGAAAGAGCAAGGTTGCCTTCTAGAAGATTGGCAGATTATATTGTAGGGCAGTGAGTTGGAATAACCGTTTGCGGCGAAAGGCTCGGGATGGACAGCTATATGAAGGAGAAAAGCAAAACAGAAAAGGCAAGGAATGTCTGCAGAAGATTCTTGTTCTCCTCACGCCCCCTACTTAGTTATTTCTTTTCCTTTCTAGCTATTCTTCTTTTGTACTTTTCTTCCTTTTGCGTATTGTAATCAGACCATACACTCCAGAAATTCAACAAAGATCACTCTCATATTGGATCTGGTAAATCGTTAGTTGTTTGGCGTTATAACATTGGTGCTTTCATTGACTCTCTCCCTCGATGGCAGAGAGCACTTGTTATATGCTTTTGGAGGAATCTGTTCAAGCTATCACTGAATCACAAAATGAATTGCGTAAGGAGGTTGATGATATTAAAGAGACGCTCAAGCGGGTTCTAGACCAGTTATCTATGTTTTCTATGCCTGAACCTCACTCCTCGCTTGATGTTGCCCCCGGCGGAGATCAACCTATCCTTTCCACCGATTCTACCCTGGATTATGGCTTTTTTGATTCCCCTCAGCCTACTACCTTAGAGTTTTCACATTTGCATAAACACAAACACTTGGTGGGCGAAGATTCTTTGACTGCAACACTTATTAAGCAAGACCCTTCCACCGATTTTGAATGCTTCGAAGGTCCTCCATCTCAGTTGCCACAAACCACCACCACTAAGCTTCCACTTTCAAAACCTATTTTGCTGGCAGAAGTGTTTGGTTTGGCTCATGTACGTGAGCAACATATAACTTTGGCACAGGATCTTGTCAATCCAGTAGTGGACACCTCTCCATCTTCATTGCCCAGGTCTGAATCAATCCTTGCCTCTCTATTCTGGAATTTCTTCTGCAAATTCTCTACCCTACACCAGCTTCCTCTTCAGAATCTCCTTGTTAAAGCTGCTCTAAAGAGGGCCCAACGAATCTATGGATTCGATTACACTTGTGATGAAACGTACAACCAAAACTCCAGGTGCCAAACTCTACCTCAGTTCTTTTTCTTGTAGATGATGGTGATCCACTGGACTCTTTAGAACCGGAGCCACTAGCTTCCTCCTCTATTGCGGTTCTTAGTGCTTTTGGGATAAAGGAAATAAATGATCAATTTGATCCTTCTTCTCATATAGTGGCGGGCAGCTGTTCTATTAGTGTCAATGGTTATCCTATGTATGCATTACTTGACGAGGCTAATACCTCTCAATTTACCTCTCAATTTGTGCACACTCACATGGTAAACTTGTTGCACTGCATTGCTGAACGACCTCTTAATTTCGTGGTCATAGTTGTTGGAGGAGGGGAATGGATGTCTTGTATTGACACTATGCAGTAGGTCTTTATTTCTATTAGCTGGCTTTTATTAATAATTCAAGGATTGGAATCGGATTTGGGAATGTATTGGTTGTCTACTCTTGCTCATGTCCTTGGATATGCTACATCTCAATGTCAATTCATGCATCTTGGTACACATGTGGCATGGACAGGGGAGGTTCTTTTATTCCAACAGGTGGCATTTAATAGTTTTGGTGAACTCTATGCCAAAGAATCTACTATTGTTTGTTATTGGTTGGAGCCAGCGTCCTATATTGTGCATGAAGTTCTTTTTTCCTCTTATGATTATGCTACCATGGGATGGATATGGTCCTAGTAACTTCTCTCAAGTTGCTGGTACACTAATTCTTTTAGAAATTCTTTGTGTACTTGTTTTTTCCATTGAGTCAGGCTATGTTAAGGGATAATCCGGAGGTGCTTATTTGGGAGCTCACAGGCTCAATCATCATGAGGTGTTAATCTCTCTCAAATGGCAGTGGTAGCAAGATCAATATCATTTGACAATGTTTGCCTATAAACTTAGTACGAATATCATTTTTCCAGTAGGCAAATGTGTTTTTCTTGAACTCCAGTCTAGTTACAAGCATTCAGTTCATTTCCAATGCCACAACAAGTTAAGAAGCCGTTTCTTTGATATGTCTCCAAAGCTTCAATGTGTGGGAGAAGTTGCTTACAAGCTCAAGCTTCTTGGAGTGGCTCACATCTATTCAATGTTGATTTACATCTCCAGGCACATTGCTACCCTGTTTAGTTGGGAAGGGCTTCCGGTGGATGATGCAACTTGGGAAAATAAAGAGCAGCATTGTAGAAATTTCCTAACACTGAACCTTGAGGACAAGGTTCTTTTCCGGGATGGAGTTATTGTTATGAATGGGGCCTTTACTGACGAGGCTAACAATGGGCCTATAGAAAATGAAGTCCAAGAAGTGGCTTTTGGGAGTGATCCAACGACCTCTGCAGCCCAAGCTCATGTCCCTGCAACCTCAACGAGTGAAAGAGCAAGGTTGCCTTCTAAGCAAGGTTGCCTTCTAGAAGATTGGCAGATTATATTGTGGGGCAGTGAGTTGGAATAACCGTTTGCGGCGAAAGGCTCGGGATGGACAGCTATATGAAGGAGAAAGCAAAATAGAAAAGGCAAGGAATGTCTGCAGAAGATTCTTGTTCTCCTCACCCCCCCTACTTAGTTATTTCTTTTCCTTTCTAGCTATTCTTCTTTTGTACTTTTCTTCCTTTTGCCTATTGTAATCAGACCATACACTCCAGAAATTCAACAAAGATCACTCTCATATTGGGTCTGGTAAATCGTTAGTTGTTTGGCGTTATAACATTGGGCAAGAAGCTCTGCACCAAATCCTGAGAGTAACCTAAGTTTGCATTGAAGGAAACAAAGAGGCAGAGGACAACTATTGGGAGAGAGAAAGAAAATGCCATATTGAAGGAGATTATTAATTATTAGCTAGATTTTTTTTTTTTTTTTGCCATTGAAACCCATGTACTTATATTAAGACATAAGAATTGTTTACATAAACATAGAAATACAAGTAAACATGATAGACAACAAGAGTGAATACAGACAAACTTAAAGGAGAAAACAACATAGGACTACAACCAGGACCATAGCCACGACATTGCAGATTAAAACGAATCGACATGGTGTCTGAACAGCTCATTCTAAGCTCATTATTAGCTAGATATTTTATTGCATGGTGTCTCTTCCTTGACATTTGTTGGTTATTTATGGAGAGAACTTGGTTATTTTGATTAAGTCACATTTACTTTTCCTGTTGGTCTTCTTCCAGTGTTTTTGGGGGATTGGGCCACTTAACTTTGCAAACGGGCTTGGTCCACGGTCCAGTACTCACACACAGGCCTGAATTAGGTAGGCTCGGAAATATTATCTCCCACAAATCCTTAACAGGCCCAAGAGCCCAACACTTCTGAGAAATGATAACGCTTTTTGCAATGTGTCATCTCGTGAGTGTTAATTATTTTTGGCCGAATGACTTCACTTATTCTTTTTCCTATTCAGATGTTTCAACAATTCAATGTTTCTTGCTGGCTTATTATTATTGGTCAAAATATCATTATTGGGGTCCACGGTTGTACTTGTACCCCAAATTGACCCATCAATTTTAATCATATGAAGTCTCCCCAAATCCAATCTACTTTTGGTCTGGTTAGTGAGCAATCCACTCTCAATTAATCCTTTTTCGTTTTTAGTGAATATGGAGATAGCCCCATTTTATTACTTGTACCTCCATTTTTACATAACTTAATGAACCAGAAGAAAGCGAAGAATCTCACACAAATCACAAATTATTTAACCATCAAACTACATAAGTGGCATGCAATAGAACTTTTATTCCCTCCCACACGTACGATATAAAAACTAAATCATTTTCTCCAGTTTTAAACACCAACAAACAAAAGCTGAAACAAGATTAGTTAACAACATTAAACACACGATAGATTAATTAAGAACCAACAAACTACGTACTGGATCTATATATTTAGATCTTATTTATGTAATAAAACCCAGATTCATTAAGAGATAGATAGCAAGCTAGAATGCCTCCGGTACTGATGGCTTCTTTAGAAATTAACACCCAGCTAGATAGCACTTGCTCCTCCTCCATCAGTACTTGTTAATGACTCCGTAACTTTTTCCTCTTGTTTCTGCTGGTTGCCACTCTTCTTCAAGTAAATGTCAACTCCATGGTCTTTTATCTGATAACAAAGTGAGAAACAAAACAAAATGAGTAAAAATAAGAATGTGCAACTATATATGAAAGCTATTCTAGCAAACTTAAAACACTAATTAGTTCATTAATGGAAAGACTTACATATTTCCTTAGTTCTCGATCCTGGGACTCAAAGGGAACATGTTTTGGCAAAAGAGCAGAGAAAAAAGAATCCTCTGCCAGAAGTTGGTCTCCTGTTTTGAATTGATAAGAATCTGAACAAAATGGATTTCGAGCCTCACTAACCTGACAATTAAAAAAAAATAAGGCCATAATTTTTTTTTCCCCCTTAATGTTGCATATCCTCCACATATATATGTGCGCTATGAAAATATTAAAAAGCTTGAAAGGAATTTTGTTAAACTTACATCGACAACAATATAGCCACGACTAAGGTCTAAGGGATATGTGAGGTAAGCGTCGTTTTTCTTGAAGCATTCACCTTCCCAGAATTGAAAGCCTGCAAATGGATAGACTGTGGCTACCTTATAATACCCTCCTCCATAATTTCCATTAAGCTGATGATGCTTGTCGATTGGCCTAGACACCAAATCCTGAGAGTAACCCAAGCTTGCATTGAAGGAGACAAAGAGGCAGAGGACAACTATTGGGAAAGAGAAAGAAAATGCCATATTGAAGGAGATTATTAATTAGCTAGATATTGTATTGCATTGCATGGTGTCTCTTCCTTTCCATTAAGTTGGTTATTTATAGAGAGAACTTGGTAATAATTGAGACATATTTTACTTTTACTGTTGGTCTTCTTGCTAGTAATTAATTATGTGGACCTATCTCTACACCTCTTAATTGTATGGTTTTTTTTCCTTTTTCTCCAAAGCATCCTCACTCTATTTTTTTTTTTCCAATTTTGTTTTCTTTCAGTACCGTCCTCTCTTCCCCTTCATGGTTTTCGTGTTGTTGCTGTCTAGTTAATAATGGTTCTTTTTTTTTTTTTGATATAAACAAGTTAAAAATGGTTCTTTTTTTGTGATCTTAAGCTACAAAAGCAAAAGGTGGTATCTAAGGCAGGGATTGTTGTGTTTTCTCTTGGTGAAAGCAATCGCCCAGTGTTTTTGGTGATTGGGCCACTGAACCTGGAAAACGGGCTTGGTCCGAAGAGCCCTTAGCAGGCCCAAGAGCCCTTAACAGCCCAAAGAGCCCAACACTTCTGAGAAATGATCAACACTTTTTGTAGTGGTCATTCTTTGTCCTATCCAGATGATCCGTGCAATTCAATGTTTCTTGCTGGCTTATTATTATTGATGTGTCATGAGTGTTTATTATTTTTAGCCGAATGACTTGAGTCATTTCTTTTTCCTATTCAGATGTTTCCACAATTCAATGTTTCTTGCTGGCTTATTATTGATCAAAATATCATCATTATTGAGGTCCACAGTGGTACTTGTAATTGTTGTACCACAAATTGACCCATCACCAAATTCAATCTATTCTTGGCATGGTCAGTGACCAATCCACTCCCAATTAATCGTTTTCCGTTTTACCTGAATATGAGGACCGCCCCATTTTATTACTGGTACCTCCATTTTTACATAAACTTAACTAACCAGAAGAAAAAGAAGAATCTCACAAATCCCAAATTAATTAAAAAGGGAAAACCCACCTTTTGATGATGATATCAATTGAAGTTGATCACATAAAAAAACAGAATACTACAGACCAATTTAACACCAACAATTAAACAATACCTGAAGCAAGATTAAGAACCAACAACTACATATACGTAAGCATGTAATAGACTTTTTATTCCCTTCCACTCGTACGATATAAAAAACTAAATTATTTCCTGCATGCTGGAATTCTGGATTTATATATTTAGGTTTTATTTTTGTAAAACCCAGATCCATCATAGAGAGCTAGATTCAGTACAGAAGTTGGATCAGTCCATTTTATCTCAACTGTGTTTTTTGTTTCTTTTAATTATCTTTTTATATCAAAAAAAAAATTGTCCAGTGTTTTCGGGGGATTGGACCGAACCCGCTTTGGTAAGAATGAAAAAACCACTTCTTGATGATGTCAATTGAAGTGGATCAGTACATAAAACAGAATAGTTCAGGCCAATTTAAACACCAACAAACAAAAGCTGAAACAAGATTAACAACATTACACCCGCGATTCATATGTTTGCGAAAAAAAAAAAAACATTACACCCGCGATAGATTAACTAAGAACCAATTAATCTACTGGATTTGTATACTTTTAGGTTTTATTCATGTAATAAATTAAACCCAGATTCATCAAAGACAGATATAGCTGGCTAGCCTCTAGTACTACTGGCTCCTTCAGAAATTCACACCGTAGCTAGGCACTTGGTCCTCCTCCATCATGAGTCCCTGTTAATGGCTCCATAATTTTTTCCTCTTGTTTCTGCTGGTTGCCACTCTTCCACAAGTAAATGTCAACTCCACTGGCTTGTATCTGATAACAAAGTGAAAAACAAAACAAAATAACGATAAATAATTAGAATGTGCAACTATATATAAAAGCTATATATTCTAGATAGCTTAAAACACTAATTAGTTCATTAATGGAAAGACTTACAGATTTCCTTAATTCTTCTTCCCTCGAATCAAAGGCAACAAATTTTGTAAAAATAGAGGAGAAAAAGTAATCCTTTGCCAGAAGTCGGCCTTCTGCTTGGAAATGATAAAAATCTCTACAAAATAGACTTCGACCCTTACTAACCTGATAAATAAAAAAAGAATATTAAAGCCACAAATTTATTTTTTTCCATAAGGTTGCATACTCCACATATTTGCACTATGAAAATATTAAAAAAAAACTTGTAAGGAATTTGTTAACTTACATCGACAACAACATAGCCACGACCGAGGTCCTTGGTAAATGTGAGGTAAGCATTGTTCTTTTTGAAGCATTCACCTTCCCAGTATTGTTTTTTCCCAGATGGATAGACTGTGGCTACAAGATCATAATACCCTCCTGATCCATTTCCATTAAGCTGATGATACTTGTTGATTGGCCTAGACACCAAATCCTGAGTGTAACGGCCCGGGTAAAAATTCATGTTTTTACCGGGACTGTAAAAGCTTTGTACAGTAATTTACCGAATAAAAATAACCTTTGGTAATTATTTTATGAAAACCGAGCATCGGATTTCAATTCCGAGTCTCACTCCATACTCCGGATATTTATGTGAAATTTCCGAGACGAGTTGGAATTTTTCGAATTTTGAGGCTGCGAAAAGACAATTATGCCTCTGGGTAAGTTTTTGTCACAGTAGGAGTTAGAAGGGCAGTTAAGTCATTTTGCTGGTTCAGAAATTTCCTATCCAATCATGCAAATACATAGTCAATATTCTGCACTAATTTGAAGAATTGATACGATGTCGGCCATGGAATTTTATTCCTTCTTTCCAGCCTATAACTTTGCAAAATTTTCAATCAATTGGTAAAAGGAAACACTTACCTCTGCTTTGCTTTTGCAAGCAAAAACCAGAAACCTTCCTACCCTCTGCAAAAAAATTCTGCCCAGACATTTCACTACAATAATACTGAATTACATAGAAAAAAGAGAGAAGAAAAAAAACAAAAAAAAAACAACAAAACCGTCACAAACTACCACCCGCGCCTACCACCGCCACAAGCCCCACCGTCCTTCTTCCTTCCCGTTCGCTGCCGCCGTCCTCTCGCCTTTCCGTCGTCCTCCCCTGCACGTGTCGTGTCGCTTTGAGGGCGCACCGCTCGTCGCTGAAGACACCGCCACACCGACCGCCGCTTTGAGCTCGCCGCCCGATCCTTCCTCGCATCGCCACTGCCAGCCCGTCCGGCCGGCCTTGTACCGCCCAAACGAAGCCGACCCGAGCTCGTCTCCCCTTCACACCCGTCGCTGACGACTCGGGGTTCCCTTCCACCTCGCCTTCTGCTCGACGCCGCCTCGCCCACGATTGCTCCTCCGTCGCGCCGCCGCCGTCTGCAAACACCAAGGTGAGCAGACCCGGTTGTGGGGGTGTGACCCGGATATGGGTCGCGGGTAGATCCGGATAGAATAGGGTGTGGGTCGTGGGCTGGGCTGATTAGTGGTTAGTGGGTTAGGACTTAGGTCTTGGGCTTTTGGTTTTAAGTGTTGGGCTAAGGATTGGGCTTTGAATTTTAATTGCTGGAGTTAGGTGTTGGGTTTGAATTAGGCACTTTGGGCTGGGCTTGGACCTTGGCCCAGTCCGAATTAATTTAAAAATAAAACAAAATAATAATGATAATAAGAATAAAAAATAGAGGAATATATGTAGTTCTGGGATTTAAAAAAAAAAAGAGAACTTCTGGAAAATAGGTAATAACTCAGGGAAAGAAATTGAATGGAAAAAGAAGTAATAATATGGTTGTTAATTATAATTTTTCTACTAGAGAATAATAAAACGTAATACATATTTTTAGGAAATAGGTAATTACTTATTTTGAGGAGTAACACATAAATAATGATACCTTGGGTATATATTTATAATCTTTAGATATGTGTATATAAATTTTATTTTTGGAAAATGCATATAACTAGTATATAGTTATGTTTTAGGAATAGTTATTTAGACATATTATATTGGGAAACTAAGGTAACTATAAAATGATTGTGGTAAGTACCCATAAGGGTGTACACTATGAAAATGAGTACATATAGAGGGATTAATTTATGATAACTATAATTTTTGGAAAAGAAAGTAAGAAATGGACATAATAATCTTATGGAAATATTTTGGAAAGGGTATTACCAAAGTAGTACCAGAATAATAACCAGGTATAAATATAGTATAGAATTTTGACGCAGGAATAATAATTAGTGAATGATGATGATAACGGGGTTCACTGGGACGTAACGGATCAGTTTAGTTTTATTTTTTTTACGGTATAGCATCATTTACATTTATGTGCATCCTATGTGAATATGTGCTATTATTTGCAATATAGGAGCTGATAACGAACAGCATTCCGAGGAACCGGAGCCGGGACAATTTGAGGACTTTCAGGAGTAGGGAAATCGGCCAAGGTGAGGATGGATAACCTTTGATATGTCGCACATGATACTGTGTTTGTTC